>PVJN01046438.1:0-16432 GCA_004026805.1 Lasiurus borealis
TGAGTGAATGAATGAATGAGTGAATGAATGCATGAGTGAGTGAATGAATGAGTGAGTGAATGAATGCATGAGTGAATGAATGCATGAGTGAGTGAGTGAATGAATGAATGAGTGAATGAATGCATGAGTGAATGAATGCATGAGTGAGTGAATGAATGAATGAGTGAGTGAATGAATGAATGAGTGAATGAATGAATGAGTGAGTGAATGAATGCATGAGTGAATGAATGCATGAGTGAGTGAATGAATGAGTGAGTGAATGAATGCATGAGTGAGTGAATGAATGCATGAGTGAATGAATGCATGAGTGAGTGAGTGAATGAATGAGTGAGGGAATGAATGAATGAGTGAATGAATGCATGAGTGAGTGAATGAATGCATGCACGAGAAGTGCGCGTGGGCGCCTTGGCGGCGGCGTCCGGGTCGGAGGGCCGCCAGGGGCCCGCTCACATCTCTGCGAGGTGCGGCTGATGGAAGGGGAGACGCGGTCCTCGGGGAAGGGAGCCCCGGGGTGCGGGCTCGTCCCTGAGGCTGGGGAGGGGCTGTCCAAGGGCAGCGTGCGGGACCGCTCTCCGGGCCTGGGGACTGTGACCAGGTTTGGGGGGGTGGAGGGAAGGGAGGGAGGGCGCCCAGAGGCCGGTTCCAGCTCAGCAGAAGGAGTTGGGGCGAGAGACTCACCTCCCGGCAGGTGAGCTGCGCTAAGACGGCAGTGAGTTACAGCTTCAGGGAGTCGGAGTTCTACGTCTCGGCAGGATGTGGGAGAACATCAGTTTCTTTGTATGTGATCTCGAGGGCTCGGCATGTTCTATTCACTGCTTTACACATACGTACTTTTAGGTTTTTACTAAAAACTAGAGGCCTGCCGAAACCAGTTTGGCTCAGTGGATAGAGCATCGGCCTGCGGACCGAAAGGTCCCAGCTTTGATTTCGGTCAAGGGCATGTATACTGGCTGCCAGCACATCCCCAGTGTGGGGTGTGCAGGAGGCGGCTGATCTATGTCTCTCATCGATGTTTCTAACTCTCTATCCCTCTCCCTTCCTCTCTGTAAAAAAAAAAATCAACAAAATACATATATATATTTATTTTTTTAAAAAAGCACCCTTTGTAGTGTAGCTACAGTTGCTTTTTGCTCGTTGTGTTCCTGTTGACGTGGTGGGTGACGGTCTGTCTTCTCTCTCTTTCCAGCTACGAGAAACCTCCTCCCGGGCTCATCAAGGTCAGTGTGAAGGGTGCCTCTGGCTCTTCTCTGAGACACAGGTCGCTCAGGCTCAGACTACCTCTGTGCTCACGTTTCCTCCGGCAGGTGCTGGTCACACACCGGGCTTTGCCACCGCCTGTGCCCATGTGGCAAGTTCATCGGCCGTGTCTGTTCCCTGCCAAACCCAGACAGCCCCTCCTGTCCCCGCCATTGCGCCCCTTCTCTCCCCCTCCAAGCTCTGCTGCCCCGGTGCTGACTCTCCCGCCCGGCACTGGCTCCTGAATGTCATCAGCCCAGAGAATGGGAGCCCCAGTCCCCTGCAGGAGCCCCTCCTCCAGCCCCAGGCCAGAGTCTGTTTCTCTGGGGGAGTGAGGCTTGGAGGAGTGTTTACACACCAAAGCAGCCTTGCCGGAACCGGTGTGGCTCGGTGGATAGAGCGTCGGTCTGTGGACTGAAGGGTCCCAGGTTCGATTCTGGACAAGGGCGTGTACCTTGGTTGCTACCTTGGTTGCGGGCACATCCCCAGTAGGGGGCGTGCAAGAGGCAGCTGATGGATGTTTCTAACTCTCTATACCTCTCCCTTCCTCTCTATAAAAAATCAATAATAATAATTTTTTTTTAAAAAGCAGCCTTTTCTGTTTAAAGACTTAAACTTCCAATTCTTAAAAAAGATGTAAGCCCGGCCAGCATGGCTCAGTAGTTGAGCGTCAGCCTGTGAACCAGGAGGTCACGGTTCGATTCCCAGTCAGGGCACATGCCCAGCTTGCGGGCTTGATCCCCAGTGTGGGGAGTGCAGGAGGCAGCCGATCTATGATTCTCTCTCATCATTGGTGTTTCAATCTCTCTCTCCTTCTCCCTTCCTCTCTGAAATCAGAAAAAAAAACATATTATTTAAAGATGGAGGGAAAAGGGGGGGGGGCATATGTACAATAAGAGCAATAAAAATAAATTTTAAAAATAGAAATAAAAATATTTTAAGAAAATTTTACTATAAATTTCATATTCATGGAAGCAGGGTTGGAGGAAGCTTTCTTAAGTATAACTGTAGTTATTCAGTAGTGAAATGCATATCAGAGATAGAACATGTGTGTGACTAGAAAACATGCTGTTTTATTATTCCAAGTTACATTGTTTCATTCTTATGCTGTGCTCATTCCACAGAGAGTTTCCCCCTTTTTTAAAATTTATTGATTTTAGAGATGAGGGGAGAGAAACATCGATTTGTTGCTTCACTTACTGAGACATTCATTGGCTGATTCTTGCATGTGCCCTGACTGGGGATTGAACCTGTAACCTTGGCATATCAGGACGACACGCTAACAACTGCGCTACCCAGCCAGGGGCAGATGAAACCTTTTTTTGTTTGTTTTTTGTTGTTTTTTTAAAATATATTTTATTGATTTTTTACAGAGAGGAAGGGAGAGAGATAGAAAGTCAGAAACATCGATGAGAGAGAGACATCGATCAGCTGTCTCCTGTACGCCCCACAGTGGAGATGTGCCCACAGGCAAGGTCCATGCCCCCGACCGGAATCGAACCTGGGACCTTTCAGTCCGCAGGCCAACGCTCTATCCACTGAGCCACACCAGTTTCAGCGAAACCTTTTTTTAAATCTTGGAATCTAACATGCATTGGAATTTCGAGCTTGCGGATCACTCCTGGACGGAGGACAGATTTCCACCCAGGAACAGCCACTTGGTTTTTGGGATGTGGTTCTCACGGCTCACTCATGGCCACCTTTCCTGTCAGGTCCCCTGTGTGTCTCCTGTTCCTGAGAGGTGACTCGGGATGACCTCGGGAGGCCCCCACTGAGAGAGCAGCCCCGCTGTGTCCGAGGCAGGAGGGGAGGGGCGGTGCGCTCTGGCCGTGCTGCTGACACGCTGTTCCCTCTGTAGGAAGACGAGACGAAGCCGGAAGACTGCATCCCGGACGTGCCCGGCAACGAGCATGCCAGGGAGTTCCTGGCCCACGCGCCCACCAAGGGGCTGTGGATGCCCCTGGGGAAGGAGGTCAAAGTCATGCAGTGTGAGTGGGCGCGTGCGGCCGGGATCCCGAATGCACGCGGGTCACCCAGCCCGGGTCACAGGCGCGTGTTTCCTTCCTGTAACGTGTTCTCTGCTCAGCGCTGTCCGAGTCCTGGCATGTTTTTAATATATTTCTATTGGGCTGAAACCGGTTTGACTCAGTGGATAGAGCGTTGGCCTGCGGACTGGAAGGTCCCACATTTGATTCCGTTCAAAGGGCATGTACCTTGATTGCGGGCACATCCCCAGTAGGGGGTGTGCAGGAGGCAGCTGATTGATGTTTCTCTCTCATCGATGTTTCTAACTCTCTATCCCTCTCCTTTCCTCTCTGTGAAAAATCAATAAAATATATTTAAAAAAGTAAAAATACATATTGTTATTGGTTTCAGAGAGGAAGGGAGAGGGAGAGAGAGATAGTAACATCAATGAGAGGGAATAATTGATCGGCTGCCTCCTACTGGGGATCAAGCCCACAACCCAGGCATGTGCCCTTGATCAGAATCAAACCTGGGACCCTTCAGTCCGCAGGCCGATGCTCTCTCCACTGAGCCAAACCAGCTAGGGCCATAGTAGACAATTTTAAGTTTTGGGGGGGAGTCAGAGATACATGTGGGTTTCAGCTGAGGTTAGGGCTCTATAGGGTTTCAAAATCCCAGGCTTCCCGCTTCAGAGGGTGCAAGGCCGCTGCTTTTCACGGCCGCCGGGGTTGCGGGCTGCTTGCTTCCCAGACTTAGAGAAGGGGCGAAGGACCCCGTTAAAATGCCAGAGATCCTGCTGTTCTTCGCCGGGGCCCACCGCTCCTGGTTGAATGAATGCTCCTCAGGTCGTGGCGGGCCTCTGCTTCATTCCCTGGGTCGCACACAGTTGATTTGGGCAAATTTGCAACTCCTGTCAGTGCTTTTATAGAAGAACAAAAGATATATATATAATTGATTTTTACAGAGAGGAAGGGAGAGGGATAGAGAGTTAAAAACATTGATGAGAGATAGACACATCGATCAGCTGCCTCCTACACACCCCCTACTGGAGATGTGCCCGCAACCAAGGTACATGCCCCTAACTGGAATTGAACCTGGGACCCTTCAGTCTGCAGGCCAACACTCTATCCACTGAGCCAAACTGGTTTTGGCTGGAAGAACACATTTATAGAGATTGTCACGTGGCCATTCTTGACAGACTTCCCAGGTTCTCACTTCTGATAAGAATTTTCTTCGTTGTCATTGGGATGACTTTTTAGGAAGGTAAAAGCAGATGAATGTGTCTGTCATCCGTACCCAGAAGTCTACACCTTTTTTTTTTTAATTGATTTGAGAGAGAAACATTGATTGCATTGTTCCACCTATTTACGCATTCATTGGTTACTTCTTGTATGTGCTCTGACCAGGGACTGACTCTAACCTTAGCCTCTTAGAACGGTGCTCTAACCAACTGAGCTATCCTGCCAGGGCCTAGAGTCTTTTATATATATATATATATTTTTTTTTTGATTTTTTACAGAGAGGAAGAGGGATAGAGAGTTAGAAACATCGATGAGAGAGACACATCAATCAGCCACCTTCTGCACATCCTACTGGGGATGTAACCGTAACCAAGGTACATGCTCCTGACTGGAATCGAACCTGGGACCTTTCAGTCTGCAGGCCGACGCTCTATCCACTGAGCCAAATCGGTCTCGGCAGTTTTCTAAACTCTTAATGGTTCACTCACTGATTGCCTATGCTTTTAGACCAGAGTCTAATGAAGAAAAACCTTAATGTGATCCACTGATGATTTTCACTAAATGAAACTGTGTCATCTCACAGAAATATGTCTTCTTATCTTTGTTTTCAGGTTGGCGCTGTAAACGGTATGGTCACCGAACGGGCGACAAAGAGTGCCCTTTCTTTATCAAAGGCAACCAAAAGTTAGAGCAGTTCAGAGTAGTAAGTAGAACCCTCCCATGTGAATTTGCATTTATTAGAAACCAGAGGCCTGGTGCGTGAAAATGTATCATCTCTTATAATTCACTTTCTAAAAAATCCTATCTCTTAGTCATCTACATACATAGACCAAAGAGAATTACCTCAATGTTTCTACCTTTATAGTGGTTTGTGATTCTGCCAGAGTTTATTGACTTATAAAAGATATTTAAATTATATTTAAAATATACATTATATATATTTTTTCAATCCTATATTTTAAAATCTTTTTTCTTTTTAAAAATTATTTTATTTTATTTTCAACCTGTGTTTTTTCTATTTGGAAAATCCTTTTCACAGCATCAGTGAGTTAGCAATCAGTGATGGTGACTCTCAGGAAGAATTAGAACATGTTAAAAATCTACCAAACTGGAAGAAAATATCTGGTGTTAGTGACATAGAGATTTAATATTCATTTAACTACTGGTTCATGAAGTCTTACCCAACATTAACCTTCTCTAACCCTTAAGGCACATGAAGATCCCATGTATGACATCATCCGAGAGAATAAAAGACATGAAAAGGACATAAGGTGAGGTTGTCCTGATAACAAGACCTCTTAAAGTTTTAAATTATGTTAAGTTGGAAACAACCATTCCTATTAGAGGAGCAGAGGAAAAAGGTGGGGCTTTCATTGTGTGGCACTTGGAGGTCAGGAGCAATCACTGAAAGACCAGTGTTCCAGCATTGAATGAGCAGGGAGCCTGCTCCATTGGGTTAGCTCAGTGGTCAGCAAACTCATTAGTCCACAGAGCCAGGTATCAACAGCACAACGATTGAAATTTCTTTTTTTTTTTCTAATATATTTTATTGATCTTTTACAGAGCGGAAGGGAGAGGGATAGAAAGTCAGAAACATCGATGAGAGAGAGGCATCAATCAGCCACCTCCTGCACGCCCCCCCACTGGAGCTGTGCCCGCAAGCAAGGTACATGCCTCCGACCAGAATCAAACCCAGGACCTCTCAGTCTGCAGGCCGAAGCTCTATCCACTGAGCCACACCGGTCTCAGCTGAAATTTCTTTGGAGAGCCACATTTTTTTAAACTTAAACTTCTTCTAACACCACTTCTTCAACATAGACTCGCCCAGGCCGTGGGACTTTGTTGAAGAGCCACACTCAAGGGGCCAAAGAGCCACCTGTGGCTCGAGAGCCGTGGTTTGCCGACCCCTGGGTTAGCTTAATGCAGAGGGTGTGACTCAGCCCGCTGACCCATGGATGGCTGATGTTGGCAGCCCTCTGGGTGGTGTGTGGTTCTACTATTTGATTGCTTCTCTGTCATGTGATTTCGTTTATCTTCTCCGATGTCTTCAGGGATCTGAGCTGTGGTTAAACATGAATAAAGACAGTGGGAAGACAGGAGGTTTTTGTTTTTTCATATTTGTGGTCTTGAGTTATAACTGTTGAGAGGGTAGATTTCCTGGTATGAACTTGAGCAGTGGGGGGATGGTTTAGGAAAGGCCATGTCTGTTAGAAGTTATAACAGGAGGGACTATAGACATAGGCGGGCACACCTCCTTAGGGCCTGTGCACTCACATCTCCTTTGTCAGTGAATTGTATTTCTCCTGAACTCCACGGGACCCCACAAGACTTGCAACCAGGGGAGCAGCGGGGAGTGACAGCGCATCCCTGGCCTACCCCGTGATGAAGGGTCCCCAAGACCCCTTTCCTCTGACTTCCCAGTGAGCGAAAGCAGCCCCGCTTCCGTCTCCTGTCACTTCTGTCCTAGTCCCTTCCTTGTTGTGCTGTCTCCAGCTTTAATAAGCTACTATCAAAAAATAATAATAGCTGAAACCGGTTTGGCTCAGTGGATAGAGGGTTGGCCTGTGGACTGAAAACTCCCAGGTTTGATTCTGGTCAAAGGCATGTACCTTGCTTGCGGGCGCATCTCCAGTGTGGGGTGTGCAGGAGGTGGCTGATCGATGTCTCTCTCTCTCATCAATGTTTCTGACTTTCTATCCCTCTCACTTCCTCTCTGCGAAAAATCAATAAAATATATTTTTAAAAAAAGTTTAGAAAGGAGCCGAAACCGGTGTGGGTCAGTGGATAGAGCGTCAGCCTGCGGACTGAAAGATCCCAGGTTTGATTCCGGTCAAGGGCATGTACCTTAGTTGTGGGCACATCCCTGGTGTGGGGCGCGCAGGAGGCAGCTGATGGATGTTTCTAACTCTCTATCCCTCTCCCTTACTCTCTGTAAAAAAATCAATAAAATACATTTAAAAAAATTCAGAAAGGAAACATGCGGAAATACTTAGGACAGTGAAAAGGATACAGAAGGGCTGTACACTGGTAAATAGGCGTGGATGTAAACAGCCCTGTAAAAGGGGCGAGGGTGTGGACAGGAATGGGAAACATGCAAAAATGAAAAATAAGGACTGTGCAGAATGAGGTGATTATCTGTGACTTTTTTTACTCTCACTAATAATCTTGTAACTAAAAAATAAATATTTTTAAGCTGTTATGGTTCCTGGTTCTCTAACCGGTCGGTCTGCTCTGTTCAGGATCCAGCAGCTGAAGCAGTTGCTGGAGGATTCCACCTCCGAGGACGAGGGGAGCAGCTCCAGCTCCTCGGAGTGTAAGGAGCGGCACAGGAAGAGGAGGAAGAAAGACAAGCAGAAGAAGAAGAAGAAGGAGAAGAAAAGGAAGAAGAAGCGAAAGCATAAGTCCTCCAAGTCCAGCGAGAGCTCGGACTCGGACTGACGCCGCTCGGCTTGTCTGTGTTCTCGTCGCAGAGTCACACGCTGTGGCCGAGAACGGGGGGCCGGAGCCGGAGAGGGGACCCCCAGGAGCACATCTGGTGTCACACACACACACGAGTGACTTCTCGCCTACCTTCCCGTGAAGCTGTGTCCACATTGTGCTCGAGGACAAGCGTCCCTCCCTCTCCAGCTTCAGGTGCTGCTGTCATCCCTCGGGGGTCCCTGGAGCCCCCCATTCCCCGAGCGGGACTGTGTCTCCCCAGGTGCCAGCTCTGGCGGCGCTGACTGCGGCAGGACAGACCCCCGTCCTCCTCCCGCTGGTCCCTGTGGCCTGCGACGCCTGGAAAGTCGGGTGCCCGGACCTCAGAGCCTCCAAGGACACTCCTCCGGGGGCTGCCACCTCCACAGCGAGGCTGCTGGATCCCCAGACTCCAGGCTCGACTCCTGTCTGTTGTGGAAGATAATAAAAGTTCCTTATTTATTTTTCACAGGTATTTCTTAATGTTTTATTTCTGAACAACACTTGCAAGTTTTTCAAATATCAGAGGTACATCAGGTTTAACTATGAATCTTAAGTAAAGGTGGGTTTTCTTTTGTTGGTTTTTTAACACACATGCTCATATACCATCCACATTTGTTTTCGATTTTTATTATTATTTTTTAATATATTTTATTGATTTTTTATAGAGAGGAAGGAAGAGGGATAGAGAGTCAGAAACATCAATGAGAGAGAGACATCGATCAGCCGCCTCCTGCACGCCCCACACTGGGGATGTGCCCGCAACCAGAATACATGCCCTTGACCGGAATCAAACCTGGGACCTTTCAGTCCACAGGCTGACGCTCTATCTACTGAGCCACACCGTTTTTGGCATGTTTTTGTTTTTATTTTTTTCATTCAACAGTGTCAAGTATGTTGGACCTCGCTGCTCACAAAAGCCTGTGTTCATAAACTTCCTGGCACGATGGACTGTTTTTTTTGGTGGGGTGGGGGGTGGTGAGGGGTAATTGGGTTTTCTGTAATAACAGTGAAAAATCATGCACTTAACTTGCTTAGATCTTATTCCCATCATCCCATGGTTATGATTATGTCGGGACAACTGACTCAGAGGAATTATAAGGATTCAGGGATGACTGTACTGGGTCACCCACATCCCCAAACTCGCCGCCGTCCTGGTGGCTAAGCACGCCCTCCTGGGAATGACTGGTTTTGACTGCGGGTAGCCGAGGCAGCTCTGCAGCCTGGGGTGGTGTCTGCAGCCAGGGGAGGGCGTCTCTTCTCTGGTGAGGGAGTCACATCGTGCTGGGGACAGGTGTCCCTCCCTCTCCAGCTTCAGGTGCTGCTGTCACCACTCGGGGGTCCCTGGAGCTCCCCATTCCCGTGGAGGTTGGATTCCCACATCTCTTGTCTCAGGCTCCGTATGAACTATTCCATGGAGATACTGCTGTGGACGCTGCTCTGAGGAATAAGTGGTCTCCTGGAGGAGATGGAGAACGTTGCAAACTTCACATGTGAGGCCCTGAAATGGGCGATGACAGGAGAGTCACATAGGCCAGCCTGGGTGGCGGTGTGGGTCAAAGGTGTTCACCTGGAGGATCCAAACCGAGTCCTGGAGTAGATGTTAGGAGAAGACATAGGCCTCATTCACAGCAATCTCAAACACCGTACCTTTTGTTTGCCTTTTTGAGCTCATCTGAAAAAAATGCATGCTATGACTTTGTACCATCTACTCACATCCTCTGGAGAGGTACTTGGTTACGACAGGGAGTTAAAAATAGAGGAGTTTTGCCCTGACCGGTTTGGCTCAGTGGGTAGAGCGTCGGCCTGCGGACTCAAGGGTCCCAGGTTCAATTCCAGTCAAGGGCATGTACCTTGGTTTTGGGCACAGCCCCAGTGGGAAAGTGTGCAGGAGGCAGCTGATTGATGTTTCTCTACTCCTTTCCCTTTCTCTCTGTAAAAAAAAAATCAAAATATGTTTTTAAAAAAAATAGTTTTCACCACAGAGTAACTTAGAGGCAACACTGGCGGACCCATGTGTATGGATTGCCATACTGTCCGGATTGTCACCCCAAGATCCTTTCTGCAAGGAACCCCAGGCTCTCCCACACCGGTCCTGTTCTTTCAAACGACTTTGGGACAGAATTGCATGTCAATCACAGATGGACATTTTAAAAAAATATATTTTACTGATTTTTCACAGAGAGGAAGGGAGAGGGATAGTTAGAAACATCGATGAAAGAGAGACATTGATCAGCTGCCTCCTGCATGCCCCCTACCGGGGATGTGCCCACAACCAATGTACATGCACCTGCCCAGAATCGAACCTGGGACCCTTCAGTCCGCAGGCCGACGCTCTGTCCACTGAACCACACCGGTTTCGGCACAGATGGACATTTTGCACCTCACCAGACTTCACCTGTAAGATTTATCGGGAGAAGATGGGTTCCACAGAGGACCATCCAGGTGCCAGGTTCTGAATGTAAACTTTGCTTCCTTTCCCTGTGTCTCTAGGAGTGCACACTGCTTGGGAGACTCGATGGTACTAGAACCAACCAACCCTTGGGCACATCTATCAGTGTTACCATCAGGGACCTACAAAGTGCCTGGTCGCTCCATCTATAAAAATTAGCAAGGCACTGAAACCGGTGTGGTTCAGTAGATAGAGCATCAGCCTGTGGACTGAAAGGTCCCAGGTTCAATTCTGGTCAAGGGCATGTGCCTTGGTTACTGGCACATCCCCAGTGGGGGATAAGGGGTGTGCAGGAGGCAGCTTATGATGTTTCTCTCTCATTGATGTTTCTAACTCTCTATTTCTCTCCCTCCCTCTCTATAAAAAAATCAATAAACTATATATTTTTTTTTTAAATGAGCAAGGCATACTCTATTCTCAGGGAAGGACCTGTTCATGGAGATGCCCTCATGTATTTCTTCTGTCCTCAATGCCACCATCATGATCTCCTTACCTAAAGGTCCCTGGAGATTATAAGGCAGGATACATGGTAGAAGTATATGTAAATGACCCAACCGTATTGGTGGTGTTATCAGCGATGTGGCCACTTGGAAAAGGGGAGAAAATGGGTCAGATTCACACAACCATGCGCAATTCAGTTTATTTACTGTTTTACAACTTACGCCGAAGGCTTTATAATGTGACACATACTTAAGATGGTGGTTGGTATCACAGCTTTATTAGTTCAAATCAAGAGCCATATCAACGTTCTAAACTGAATCTCAAGCCCTTGCAGTCTTTAGCTGTGCTTTGTAGCTGGACTCAGAAACCGGTTTCCTATTAAATAACAATCCAATAGTCCATCCCCTTAAACCAGTTGTATAACAGACTCAAGATGGCTTATAGAGAGAATCATTAACCATATCTTTTTAATCTTCGGGCTAAAGCTGAAGGTCTTGACTTTGCTTCTGTTTCCATGGAGGCTGCACCACGTCGTCTGGCATGGCTTTACCATAAACCAGGCCGCCTGAACACAGTTTTGGTGTTTTGTTCTGAATATATTTTATTGATTTTTTACAGAGAGGAAGAGAGAGGGATAGAGAGTTAGAAACATAGATGAGAGAGAGACATCCATCAGCTGCCTCTTGCACATCCCTACTGGGGATGTGCCTGCAACCAAGGCACATGCCCTTGACCGGAATCAAACCTGGGACCTTTCAGTCCGCAGACCAACGCTCTATCCACTGAGCCACACCTGTTTCGGCTGTTTTGTTTTTAAAGCTTCCCAGAGCCGTATTACAGGGGATCGTTGCCCTCTTCCGCCTTCATTTTCTCTTTCCCAAATGCATGGTTTCTTTGAGGTGCATTTCAGGACAGAACCTCCTTTCAAGAGTTCTTACCATGTAGCTCCCTCTTCTGGGCAAGGGAAGATACAGCTCATCCATGTCTGAGGGATGTCAGTTTCCATGTCAATATCAGTAGCAAAGATAACTGGTCACCCATGTCCCCGCTCTGCCTTCTAAGTGTAAGTCTTGTTTTTCAGACAAGTTTCCAGCCCGTTGAAGTTCAGTGTGAGTCTCTGTCGTTTTAATTTCCCCATAACCACTTAGTGTGGGGACTGTGCCTGATGATCGCACACAGGGAATACAGGTGTGTGGTTAAGTGTAGCGGGCAATGGGGCCTGAGATAGGAGAAGCAGATGTTCACTGAGCACCACGGACCATGGAAAACACCAACTTCCATTTCTGAAGCCCAGAAGGAAATATGGCCGTCATTTTGTCCCCCGAAGCCAGCCACCACATTTAGGCGATGTGCACCTGTAAGGCACATCCTGGAGTTGCTAATGAATGCCCTCCTCTCCCCCCTCCCCCCCGTTTCTCTCCGGATATCCCAGGATTCAGCAAATGAGGGGGCAATGAGTGGCTGAGACCGGTTTGGCTCCGTGGATAGAGCGTCAGCCTGGGGACTGAAAGGTCCCAGGTTCGATTCCAGTCAAGGGCATGTACCTTGGTGGCAGGCACATTCTCAATAGGGGGTGTGCAGGGGGCAGCTGATCGATGTTTCTCTCTCATCGATGTTTCTAACTCTCCATCCCTCTTCCTTCCTCTCTGTAAAAAAATCAATAAAATATTTTTTTAAAAAAAAGAGGCAATGAGTGCAACAGTGTGGCCCCAAACCCTTCAGTACTAGAGTGGGTATCTGTTCTGACTGGCAGATCCCCACCCATGTCAGCTGCAGAACATTATGAGTGTCACCCCACTTCCTCTTCAAACCTAGGTGTTGCCAGACTTATTACATCTCCCCCAATATGCTAGTTATAAATGGCATCTCAATGCAAACTATAGGCTCCCTATGAATTATAACTTTGTTTTCTTCCCTGCTGATCCCTTAGAGCAGTGGTTCTCAACCTTCCTAAGCCCGCGACCCTTGCATACAGTTTCTCATGTGGTGGTGACCTCCAACCATGAAATGTTGCTACTGTGATGCATCGTGATGTAAATATCTGCATTTTCCGATGGTCTTAGGCGACCCCTGTGAAAGGGTCGTTCGACCCCCAAAGGGGTTGTGACCCACAAGTTGAGAACAGCTGTCTTAGAGCTACCATTGTACTGGTCCATTGTAGGGATTCAACTATCTGTGGAGTGAATGAATTAATGAAGGAATGAAGGACTACCAATGAGCTGAGCATCCTTGGTGTGTTTATATTACTAGAGCCTCTATCATTTTCATGTAAAGATGAGGCTCAAGGTGTGAAAACATACTGTCTACACCCGTATCTAACATTTCAATGTGAAAGCAGTGCTTTAGCCGGGGGGAGAGTGAAATCAGTCTTCTTTATGAGACACGGACTGTCAAACTGTCAAAATGAGCGTGACACTGACCACCCAACCACTAGAAAAGGCCTGAGAATTCAGAGATCTCAGCCCACTCCCCTGCCACCCAGTAGGACTGGGGGGTGTCCTTCACTCTCCCCTCTCCATGCATTCAGGGCGGGGGCATGGCCATTAGCTTGTGGCAGATCCAAGCTCTATGAGGACTGAATAGTAGACAGCTTAGGGGACTCTCTTTAAGAAAAACAGTATAAAATGGTGAACACAAACATCTTGTGATGTTTCTCTCTCTCACCTTGCTGGACACTCTGGCACATTCATCGCAGGCCTGGGATCCCGGAACTGACTACCATATGAAGGAGGCAGGGACTCACAAAACCCCACCTTTTTGGCTATTTTCCTTCCTCAGCATCAAAGACCTTCTTCACTCTCAAAGCCCTTCAGCATGGCTCCCTGCTGGACCTGGCTATAACTTACAACGGCTCCAACTCTGGAATGGCGCACCTCAAATGTCCCTTCTCTGCCCACAACCCCTCTGCCCGCTCCTTGGCTCTCGTGTAGAAGACCTCCGTTACTTTTCCTCCATTTGATCAGATCCCGACATTATTCCTCTCCCTGGCTATATGGTGAGGTACAGCACCCACCCAGGCCACACAATGTAAGGAGGCTCTTTTTATATAAAAAAATTATTTTTATTGATTTCAGAGACGAAAGGAGAGGGAAAGATAGAAACATCAATAATGAGAATCATTGATCAGCGGCCTCCCGCAGGCCCCCTCCTGGGGGCAGATCCAGCAGCCAGGGCATGTGCCCTCGTGGGGAATCGAACCATGACCTCTTCGGCTCAGGCTCAACCTCTGAGGCATGCCAGCCGGGGCAAGGAGGCTCTTGCGCCAGGTCCTGTAGATGCAGGGAAACCATTTGTCAAAACTCAACAATTATGTATTTTTCCATCTTCCTTATAATAAAGCAGATTCTTTAATAGGTTTTTCTCATTAAACAATCCTCATATTGTTGAGATACACTCAACTCAGGATTGATATGCTTTAATATAAATTGAAGGGTTCCATTTGCCGGTATTTCATTTAGGATTTTTGGAATCTGAGACTATAAATAGAATTGCTTTACAATTTTCAGTACCCATACTGTCTTTTCTTGGGTTCATATAATCAGTTGGCCTCATATAATCAATTAAATAACTTGTTCCCCAGAGAAATTTGCATAAGATTATCTAAAACTAGCTAAAATTAATGTTAAAAATATTATTTTCTTGAAAAAACAAAAACATAGGAGGCCGAAGCCATTTCTTTCTCCATCTTCCAGTGTGAACGCTAACACTGCTACAACCAGTTTGCAACCATGAGGGAAATGTCAAGAGAACCATAGAAAGTGTGGCTCTGTTGATCTTAAGCGGTTGAATCAAAGAGTAACCGCCTACCTACAGACTGGTTACATGACCAAATAGACTTTTACTTGTTTAAGCCATTGCAATGGAGTTTTGTGTTTTGTTTACTTGCAGCCAAATGCACTTCTAACTGCAGTTATTAAGCCACCTGTGTAGTCCTCTCTTTAATCTTCTGTTAGCTTTACTGATCTTACTATGTAATCACTCCATTTCCCTCATCTTGTGTCTAACTAGTTTCTGATCCATCCCTCACTGAGTCTAGGCTCTCCCATCCCCTGTGTCCCAGCTTCCAGTCAGAAGTCCACCATGCTTCAGAATTTCTAAAATCATATCAAGATATTCTTTAAATTCTTAAATGGCTCTTCTACAGGATGAAACACACTTCTTACCATAGGCATTGTGTGTGTGTGTGTTTTTCAACCTTCCTGTTTATTTTTAAATGTTTTTATTGATTTCAGAGAGGACGTGAGGAGGAGAGACTGAAACATCAATGACCTAAGAGAATCACTGATGGGCTGCCTCCTGCACATCCCTCAGTGGGGATCCAGCCCGAGACCCTGGCCTGTGCATCGCCAGAGAATCAAACCTGACCTCCTGGTTCATAGGTTGAGGCTCAACCACTGAAGGATGCTGGCCAGGCGCACCTTCCTATTTAAACTTTGCAGCTCCAGGGTCTAGTCTGGCACAAAGCAGGTTCTCGAGTATTTGTTAAATGGCTGAGTATTTTGCACGGTGTCTTTGTTGTTTAATATTAAGACACTCACACATTCAATCCGACTAAGCAGAGTGGCAGCATATTGGGCACTCAATGAAGATGTGTTGAATGAATCTAGTAGTTTCTAAACCCTCCTGGAAGACCCTTTACCAGTCCCAGCCCCAGATGCTCACATCCTGGCGTGCACTCCGCTGACCCAGCCTACCCTGCAGGAAGAGGCTCTCCAAGAACACACGCGTATGCTTTCCGCGCGTAATTCATTAGTCCTGTCGGTGCTGCGGATAAGGCGCTGGTGCCAGGAGGGAAGTTATGAAAGCAGGTGGCGGCTGCGTGGGCACATCTGACAATTGCAGATCCACAAATAACGCTCACCAAACGCGGGAACCAACGGTGCCAAGTTCACCCAACCAGCGCGGGCCACCCTGCCTTGGGCTGCAGCTAAGGCTGGGCTTTGCACAGCAGAAGGTGCTCCCATGAACTTGCAGGGGTGCGGGGTGCGGGGTATGGAGGGGGAGCGGGGCAGGGAGCAGCCCGCACTGCGGCACCCAACCACCAGGACGCCTCCCCTGCAGGCAGACTCCCCTCCGCTCCCCTCCGTACCCCTCCGGCTCCCTCCTCCCCGGCTGCTCGGCCCCGTACCCGGGTCTGAGACCGGGACCCCAAGCCGCTCTGGGTGCGATCGGGGCACACGAGCGCGCTCTGGGGAAGCGCATGGGCGTGTTTTGGGGGAGACGGGACGTAGCCCCCACGGAGCAGCCTCCCCGCAGCCTCCCGGTCTGGTGGGGCCGCGCTCTCATTCCCCGCCCGGGCCCCGCTGCAAACGCCTCCATTCCCAGGGGCCGGGAAACGGCCCTCGGCGCCAGCCTGGCCACCTCGCTCCCCGCATTTCCGAGCAGCCAAACCCTGGGGGCTCCTCTTCCCCCCCATCCCCGAGTCACCTCCAGGCGCCCGCCGCCGGAACCCCAGTGCGACCCAGCCCCGCGCGCCCGGGGGGGCCGGAGGGGCCGGGGGACCGCCAGCCCCCGCCGCGCACGCGCACGCGCCCTCCGCCGACCGACCTTTCCCGGGAAACCCCTTCCCGGCGCTTCCCCGGCGCCGCCGCGCGCCGCCCCCGCCCTGCCTGCCATTTCCGCTTCCCTCCTCGCGCCTGCG
>PVJN01046439.1:0-16431 GCA_004026805.1 Lasiurus borealis
TTCTTGCTTGGCAGCCCTGTCTGACTGACTGGCAGCTTAGAGGACCGAACTAATGTTTATCATTAGTAAAAAGCTCCTTCTTCAATATGTGTTATGCAGCTAATATGGGCCAGAGTGTGTGGATTAAATGGAATCACATAAATAATGGTAGTTTAAAAATAATTATGATGGTAATAATAACACTGATAGTTGTTTGTTCCTTCCCTGAATTCATTTTCCCTTCTCCAACAACTTCTGACTTTCACTGCAGATTTGTTAGGGGCAGAAATAGAATATTGGAGACCAGCTATAATTATAAGAAATATAAATCACGCTCTGTTAACTGTGATTGTTTTGTTCTGATTAAAGAACACACATATCTAACCTGGCTGGGAGTTGCACGTGGGACCTGGGAGCTCACCTGGAAATGCAGCCCATCCTCCCCATCCTGCCTAATATCATGGAAAGGTTAATGCTCATATATGAGCATTGATTCTAAAATAATGCCAGCAGTATGGGAGAGCAGAAGGTCATCCACAAAACCTGCTCTCTCTCCCCCAGCAGCTTATATTGGGTTTCAGAACAAAGATTGCATGGGGAAGTAGGCAAAAGAGATACAAATGGGTATACAAAATGGGAAGTTTATAGGCAAGATGTGCTTGGGGTTTAAAAAGACTGGAGGGTTGAAAAAGGCTGGAGTTTGGCAAAGACCTGAGGGGTTGCAAAGGGCTGGTGCATCTGGTTTCTACAACAAGCATTTGTGTCATTCTTAGGACCACCCTTGGGAAAATTTAGAAAATTCATATAATTTTCTGTGCCCTGTCCCCTACCAAAAGTCTTGGCCCTGGGTAGTGATGAGCTGCTTTCCCCTGCTTAGGGAGTAGAAAAATTAAGCAGTAAGAATGGAAAGAGGCAAACAAAAGAATACATTTCCTCTGTATTGCTGAAGCTGACCTGGCAGTTTTCCCCTGCTTAGGGAGTAGAAAAATTTCTGTGCCCTGTCCCTTACTTTTGTAGGAGACAGGGAACAGACATACATCCAGCTATGTCTGAAGTCAGCCCAGCCCTGGGCTGTTCAGCTCCGAGAGCCAATATGTGCATTTTTTTGTCCTAAGTCAATTCGAGTTTAGTTCCATGTCACTTGAAACTAAGGAAGAACTCAGACAAATGATAATAATGATGATGCAAAGATAGTGGGGAGGCGGGGGGTGGGGAGTAAGTGAGGGGGGAGCCAAAGAAAATGTTATGTGAAGAGGAAAATGATATTAAGACTCGGGGTTTTATAGAAACCTTGCCTGAACAAAAGCAAAGCAGAAGAAATTAACTAAGATGCAGAGAAACATCCAGAGAACTTTAGGCTCACTATATTACCCAAGTGGAATTCACCTTGGCCCCAACAGGGCACAAGAAACAAAAACCATACATGAGATACTAAAGCCTTCAGGTTCCAGAAGAGCAAGCCATTCTTCTGATCAAGCTTGGAGGAAACCCAGCCTGAAGAGATCATTCTTTTAAAGCTACATTCCGAAGTTTTGTGCAACCAATAGAGGTATTTCCATCCGGTGCTTGCTATCAAGACTGCATATATCCTTAAGCAATAACATCAAAATGATAAGTAAGAAAAACTAAGAGTCAGTATCTCCCTAAGAGTCAGAGGTACTGAATGTCAGAGACAAGAGTAAAATCTCTTACATCCCGGGAGTAGGCACAAGAAAGGATTGCTTGGTGTGAAGGTAAACAGATGACTATTTGGGCAGCCACTACGTTAAATCAAATTGTGTTCAGACTAGTGCCAGTTTTTCACCACTAAAATGAAGTTCAGAAGTGCTGTGCCACTTCCTTTATGACACTCTCATGAATCATGTAGCTCAAGGAAGGGCCTGGAGCTCAGCAGTTTACTTACTGTGTTCTCTATTTACTTACTTTAAAAACAAACAAAAACAACAAACAACACACTCCATTCTACACTTTGCTAGGTAGGAGACTGTTTATCATTTTTCCCACTTGGTAGATTTTCCAAAATAATAAAAAAGGCAAAAACTGGGAGAGAACTTTCTCTTGGATTCTAAAGCTAGAGGGTTCTCAAAATGCACTGTATTATTTGCCACAAAGTAGGGAGTAGGACCCTGTGTTCAGGGGGTGAGGATGGGGATTCCCCCTACTGTAAAGTTAACACCTGTCTTTAAAAACCACATCACTATGTATTTTGTGTATTATTTCATGGACAGCCAATCTCGTCCCTTTAGGCTGGGCACTTTGCTTTTTAAAAGTCATATTGCTAAATGTTTTCTACATTATTCTCTGGACGGTACCTAGTCCCTTAGGGATAGCGTGGCAGATTGTGTTTTCCAAAAATGGTCACAAAAATATCTCTGACCCTGGCAGAGTAACCTGCTATTCCCATTTCAAGAACTATCTTTCATTTCTCTCTTTTTTAAAAAAAAATATACTTTTGTTGATTTTAGAAGGGAGATTTTAGAAGGGAGAGGTAGAGAGAGATAGAAACCTCAATGATGAAAGAGAATAATTGGTTGGCTGCCTCTGATACATCACACACTGGGGATCAAGCCCACAACCCGGGCATGTGCCCTGACTGGAAATCAAACCATGACCTTCTGCTTCACAGGTCGACATTCAACCACTGAGCTACGTCAGCCGGTCCATTTCTCCATTTCTCTACCTGCCTTGAACCTAGGCAGACCCTGTGACTACTTTGACCGATGGAAGTGACACTGTGCCGATTCTAGATGTAGTCCTTAAGTGTTCATCTTCTGCCCCTTGAAATCCAGCTGCCATGTGTGACTACTCGGAGATCAGCATGTTGTGAGAAGCCCCACGCCACTTGGAGAGGCCCAGGAGGATGAGGCACCATGTGGAAAAAGAGGGTGGAGGTGTGTAGGTGAAGTCTAGCCCTCAGATAATTCCAGTGCCAGCAACTGTATAAGAGGCACCAAGAAGAAACCAGCCAGCTGAGTTCAGTCAACCCCCAGAACCATGGAAGATAATAATAAATTATTGTTTTAAGCTACTGAGACTTGGGGGTGGTTTGTTAGATGCAGCAATAGATACCTGAAACAGTTAAGTAATTTGCCAATCTGGGTATCAATTAAAGTATAGGGGGTGTGGTAGATGCTAGAAACAATACTGGGTTTATTATAACAATAAGTACCTTATCAGTTAGAGGTCTTCATAGCAAGTAACAGAGGCTAATTCTGGCTGAGTTAAGCAAACAAGGTTTTGAAAGGACAGTGGGTAGGTAATTTATGAATCATAACCATAGAAGGTCTGAAGATTTAGCTTCAGTCCAAGCATGAAATAAGAACACCAAAGCTGTGGCCCCAAACAGTTCTGGAGAGGAAAGGACTGACAGCAGCACTCAGAAATGACAGAGAGCATCTGGTCCTTTGGTTATAGTATCACTAGTTCTCATAACAGAGTCTCAGTGTAAGTGGCTTTAACTGGCAGAGCCTGAGGCATGGGCCTCGCCCTTGCTGCAAGGAAGGCCAGGAAAACAAGTGCCCAGCGGACTCCACACTGAGAAGTCATCTTTGTCTCATCAGAGTCATATGGTAAGGGCGACTTTTCCAGGTTCAGAGAAGTTCAGAAGTTGGGAAGTCAGAATGAATCACGAGTCCACCACTGCTACTGGGTATCAAAATGTGTGTGTGTGTGTGTGTGCTTTTTGCATTATGCAATTCCTGCTTTATCACAATTTTTGTCTTCCCGATACACTTAGCATTCTACAATCTTAATACTAAAATTAGCATTCATATCAAAACCATAGAAAAAGGAGCATACCTCTTAAAATCTATACAAACTTGACATGGGGCATTAACAAAAATAACTATCTCAATAGAAATAGTATAACAGTAAAAAAACAAAACAAGTTAAATTTCTAATGGAGAAATACTACAGTAGATCTAAAATTTTTATTTAAAGCCCTAGCTGGTTTGACTTAGTGGATAGAGCGTTGACCTGTGAACTGAAGTGTCTTGGGTTTGATTCCAGTCAAGGACACATTCCCAGATTGCGGGCTTGATCCCCACTGTGGGTGTGCAGGAGGCAGCTGATTCATGATTCTCTTGCATCACTGATGTTTCTATCTATCTCTCTTCTTCTCCCTTCCTCTCTGAAATCAATAAAAATATATTTAAAAAATAAATAAAATTTTTACTTAAAAAAGTAAAAAGTGAATGTAGCTTGGCATAAGGGAGTGTGAGGCTACTAAGTTATAGTGGTTAGGGCATCCTTCCCAAAGATTGGGGAAAATCATACAATAAACACTTTCTGGACAAGGAAGTGGGTCAGAGCCAAAAAAATAAGGGGTGACTAGACATTGTGGACAGTACCTTAGACCTCAAATCTGTCGTGTTCAGCTGTGTGGATATACCTATGACCAGCTGCTGATACTCATAGAGGAAAGCATTGGCCTGCTGGTGATGTTCATCAGCACTTCATGTTATATGCCATCATTCCTCTATGTACCAATCACATATGAAATAATTCATGCTTACAAAAGCAGGCGTTAGCAGAACAGAATGTGTGTGTGTGTGTGTGTGTGTGTGTGTGTGTGTGTGTAAATTAACACAACCTTTGCAAGCTAGGTATTGTTCTCATTTCATAAAAGAGGAAATTGAGGCTCAGAGAGTAACAAATGTGACCTAGTTAAAAAAAGATAGGGGTTAAGCTCTGATTTGAAGCTTATACTATCTCTTTCTACCTTATCTTGTCATTTACTAGGGAGCCACCTTCCACTTTTAGAAATTTAGACCACATCTCCAAGTTGGTAAGCATCATATCCCTAGTGAGATTGGACTTGCACAGTCAGCATTGTCTTTCAAACTAAAGATTGGTTCGAGTTGATTCTTCTCCAAGGTGGAGATGTGGTTCTTTGGATCCTCCAGAGTCTCCACCTCAGCCTGTTCAGAGCTGGGTTCAAGAATCCGTGAAACCCAGTGGGTGACTTCCATTTTCCTGCTTTCACTCAGGAATTACAATTCAGATGACTGTTGTAGAAATACAACTACATTTTCCAAGGACAGTTTCTAATCTCTCAGAACAATATATTTTCCCCACAAAACAAAAATTTCTCACTTCTTAGACATCAAGGGACAGAAAAAGTTTCTGATGTAATAAGCACAGATTTCTGCTAGTTTCTTTGCCTCTGTTTTTAACTTTTGCATAAATCAACTAGTTAAAGAAATGAAATGCCTAAGTAGGGATCTGCCAACGAGTGGGTCAAGTTCTCTCTCCTGCAGCTGAAGGATCCAGAAAATGCTTCACAGATGATAGCACTTCAAGGATGAGGTGCATCAAACCGGCCTGAGATATGCTCTAGGAATGAGATGTTAAATGGACACAAACTGGCAACCAGATTCAAAATCCTTTGCAGACATCAACCTCCTGGGCAGGTCTGGATTTAAGAGAATTATTAACACGTATTTCCTAACAATAGCTATATAAATGAGGTATGTGCACAGGAGAGCATGTGGGACATCACCACCGGATAAACCCCCACAATGCAGCAAGTAAGGGCAAGAGTCAGTTAGTGCCTTACTTCTGCATTGCACTAAACAGTCCTTTCAGGGGTTTGTTTTCTTTTTGGATATAACAACCCATGTAACATATATTTATTGTTTCTTAATTTATTTAACATCTATACTGTAAAGCCAATTAATTTATTTTATTCTTTAAGCTGATTAGCCCCGCCTCTCTCTCTGAGAGGTCAGCAGTTCAGCCCGCTTGTCCACTGCATGCATAGCCTGATGTTTGGTTGAGCCTCCTTGTGGAAGTTATGACCCTTGTCTATATCTTACCTAATAATAGACAAACATGTAAATCCACCATACCTCTGCTATGCCCACAGCCAATCAGAGTGAGTACGCAAATTAGAAGGCCAAAGATGGCCTCCACCCAGCTGCTCCAGGTGGACAGTGGCCAGGACAGGCAGGGCAGAACACATACTATGAGAGGAAGGGCGGGGAAGGTGGGAGAGAGGGCGGGGTTGCAAAGGGATCTACAGGAGCTGAGTGCCACAGTGAAGACAATACTGCAAACTCCAGAGTCTGCAGCAAAGACGTAGATGGCAGACTCCAGCCTGAGTCTGCAGCAAAGATGAAGAAGGCAGAATTTGGCCTGGGTCTTGGGTGCCCGAGGAAAGCCGGTGCTCAAAGCCAAGGGAAGGGAGGCCTATTGCATGAATCTCTTCATGCAACGGACCTCTACTATATAGATAATGCCAATATAATAATCATCAAAATTAATAATTTCTTGGTATCATTTAACTGCTGTCCATCTACAAGTTTCCCTGATTGCATCAATTCCCCTCACCCCCAAGTTTGTTTTAATCAGGATCCAAATAAGATCCATTTATTGTATTTGGTTATTATATCCCTTAAGCATCTTTTAATATAGAACAGATCATTCTCCTTCTCCTCCTGCTTTTTCTTACTCTTTAATCCCAATAATGTGTTGAAACACAACCACAGCCAATTGTGTCACACAACATGTCATGATCTGCCTTTGACTGTTTGCTTCCTGGTAGCATCATTTAACTTTGCTTCTCTGCCTGTGTATGCCTATAAACTGGAACATTTATAGGACTGATTCCATTTTGGTTAAACTCTTTTTGGCATGAATAGATGATAGGAGATGCTGTGTTTTGCCCAGCGTATCATAGCAGGAGACATGTCTGGTGGTCTGACTCTTAGAGATGCTGAGTTTCATCAGGTGAGGCCTGATAGGTGCAGGTAGAGCTGTCTTGATCCTCCTTTGTGAAGTTTGTCTAATGGTTTCATCACACATGATCATTAAACAGGGCTTCCACATCCTTAGATAGACACTAAGGGCTGAAATCAAAGTTTTTTTCATTGCTGTGGTCTCCCCCTTTCCTCTCCCTTGCTCAGCAGAGTGCAGTGTAGGGGAGTTGATGTCAATCAGCTCAGGGCAGTGGGAGTGCTCCCATTTTGGAAGGTGACTTTCCAGCTCCTTCTAAACTTCCCACGGGCACTGCTTTAAATGTTCCCGGATGGTGGGCAGTGTCACTGAAGAAAGAATGTTGAAGTTCAGAATGTTTTCTCCTGTTATTTCTCCTGGAAATTGGGAGAAGTCTCCATGGATGTTTATCTCATATACTCTATATACCCAGGAAGAATTTCTGCCCCATCCTGTCCATTCAGGTATTGTCTTCCATGTTTCTCAGCCTGTACTTGGAGGCACCTCACTTCCCTCTTTATTGCACAGTGGCCTTTCCATTTCTTTCATTTTCTGAACAACAGAGGGACTAATATTTCTGTTGTTATTTTTCATTTCATGAAATTCCAGGCTATTTTTATGTCATGGCATCAATTCTCATATTATTTTAAAAAGTATATAGGTTTTCTAGAGATTGCTTTGCTTGTAACTGACCTGCAAAGACGACTTTATAACTCAAAGGGTAAAAAAGGGATCTTGTTTGTTTATAAGTTTTGTTTTGTTTTGTTTTTACTTGTGGTTACATTACACCTATTTCTGAAGGACCGAATTGGGTGTATAGAAAAATGGTCAGCCCAGACAAAAGAATGAATAGAAAAGACATATCTTGGCCATGACCTTTGGCTCTCTACTCTTCCTCCTTCACCTTGTGCCTCACCACTAAATGCTGTTAGCTGCCTATTATAGTATTGCTGCTTTTGACTCCCCACTCTCATTCTAAAGGAGCAGGGTTGGTTTTTTATTTTCATGGGCACCGCAGACCAAACAGCAGTTTCCAGCAAGCAAAATTGGGCCAAAAATAATCTTCTCCAAATGAGTGGGTGATAGTGGCCTGGATGACAGTGATTTGTAGGAGGCTTGTTGCAAGAAGGAAAAGACTGTCATACAGGGTCGAAGTCAGTCTTCAAGCAAAGAGAATGAAGAGGGAAAATGTTAATCATTCTAGATGACTTGAAGGAGAATGCCTCTAAGGTCCAGGGTGTTTTATTCTCAATTCCTCAGTGTTTCCTCCTACTCCTTGCAAAGAGCTGTAACTTTCCAACTCACCTAGGCACTGCCTCAGCCTAGGATGATTGTGGGAAAGAGGTTTGGGGGGGTGGAGTGGGAGTTCAGGTGGAGGAAAAACCTTATATTTAGGGTCTTGGGCTCTTTTCCCTACCTCAGTCTGGGGATCCTGTTGAAGGTCTGGTCTCCCACTTGAACTGGACTCTTGCTCTCCGTGCCTTGGGAGGATCAGACTGGGACCGAAGAATGCTAAAGGCCTACCTCTTCCTCTTCACACCTAGGCTGAGGGCCACACCCTTGGAGACTCTTTATTGCTCTTTTCCCTCAGTAACAGCAGCCATCCCTTTACCAAGGCCTGAGGGGCCCCTTTACCTTTGGGGGAGACTGGAGAGCCCAGGGCTCTAGAGAAGGAGGTGGGATTCTGGGTCAGGCTGCAGGCAGTGAGAGCCGTTCCCTCTTGTTCTGCAGGGTAGTGGGTACAGATTGGGGGTTGGGTGTGAGGGGCAACATGTTCTGAAGAAGCAGAAAGATGGGCTCCCACCAGAAGCCCCAGATGATCTGATTATTTTTCCTTCTACTCTGGATCTCTAGGTGTCTTTCTTCCCTATTGTAATTGTCTTTGTCCTTGTTTGCTCCTTGAAAGACAGAAATCTCCTGCAAGGAGAGTGCTGATGAATCCAGGCTGAGGTAGCCTCCCTGACATCCTCAAACTAAACATCACCCATATGATGAGGGTGGAATCCAAATGACACCAAGGACCTGGTTGGGCCTGAATTTGGAGTGGCCTGAGGTTCTTCACATAGGGCCTGCATTTTGGAGGACAAGTGCATGCTGAGCTGTGAGGGCAGCTAATAGCCTGGCTACAGCCTACCTCACTGGAAGAAATAGACTAGTTGCCATAGCAAAGTTGAATTGCTGTTTTGTTTATGAGTTGTTACATGAGCCTATCAAGAAATGCCAAGCTGTTTCCAGTTGACCAAGTTTCCCTTTGTCTGCCCTGAAATCTCTAGAAGAGAAAGGAAAAGCTCTCAGCATTCTCTACAGCTGGTTTTATATAAATCACACATGCAACATGCTTTCAGGCAGCTGTTGTAGCTGCACGATCCTCTCAGGCACAAGACCAGAGTTCAGGCTCCAAATGAAAAAGGAATGAGGGCTGTGGGCTGGTGCTACTGATGCTGTCCCATGTCTGAAATGGGTGGATTGCTTTACTATTAGGATGTTTACTTTTAGTGTTCTCAAAAGAAAAAAAATCCCAGGGCCATCCTAGATTGTTGTAATGTTCATTTGCAAAACTTCTATTCTACTTACTGCTTCTCTGAGTTTGGCTATTTTAAGTATATCATATATGTGAAATCATATAGTACATAACTTTCTGTGTACTATATGAAATATTGTAATGCTTTCTATCCATGTTGTAGCACATGTCAGAATTTTCTTCCTTTTTAAGGCTGAAAAATATTCCATTGTATGTATATACCATATTTTGTTTATCTATTCATTCACGATGGACATGTGGACTGTTTCCATCTTTGGGCAAATGGGAATATGCTGACATGAACATGAGTGTACAGGTGTCCATTTGAGTCCATGCTTTTATTTCTTTATTCTTTTATTTGGGGTATTTAATATGTTTTAATGAGCAAAACATTTTCCCTCTTCATGCCCACCCTTCAAAGACCTCCTAGAAGAGAGGTCTCTGAGTAGAATATTTGACTAATCAGTGAATCCTACACCTGGCTTTACATCAGAATCACATGCATGGCACCTAAACATTGTATTATACCACATAAACCAAGTGATTAAACTTAACAGCACTGATGATGAAGACAAACTGACTTTGTGTGTCTCCTAATATGATGCACGTTATCTATGTGGCATCCTTGTCAAAATTGGGATGAAATTTTAAAAATAAACAGAGAAAGAAAGACGGTAACCTGATCACCACCAAGACCTTCAGAACCTGTAACTCATGGGGCAGTGACTTGTGTTTTCAGTTAGTCCCTGTGAGATCCTGAAGTGGCTAGTAAAGCACCAATCTGCAAACCAATATGCACAAACTACTAAGCAAGATCTCTCTTCAGGTGCTTTCCCACTGGAAATTCTGTGATTTTCTCTAGAGCAGGATTTCTAAGCAGTGGGGAAAAGACAGAGCATTCGATGTTCAATAAGCTAATAAGAACAAAAAGGAAATTGGATGCCTATCCTATGCCAAAATAAGTAGCAGATGAATAAAATATTTAAATATAAATTAAAACATCAAAGCGCTTAAAAATAAAATAATTGCTTAATTCAATCTCGGAACAAAGAAGATCTTGCTAAGGAAGAAACAAAACCTAGAAACAAATTATTAAAACATTTGTCTATGTAAAAGTAAAAAGAGATTTCTTCATGGTCCAAAATAATTCAAAGAAGGACCAAGACAAACTACAAATGGGAACCAATGTTAAAACAGATGGCTAACACTGATTTACTCAATATATAAGTAAATTTGCAAATAAAAAAGAAATAGCAGTTCCCCAAAACCCAACAGAAAAGTGGACAAAGGATGCAAAAGGACATCCACAAAGGCATACAAATGCCTTTTAGACATACTAAAAAGTTTGTTCATTGTTAACTCATAATAAGACAAGTGGACCTTCAAAGTAAACAAATATTATTTTTCACTTTCTTTTGCAATATTCCAAAGTTTAACACCACACTATTTTGCAAAGGTTGTGGATAAACAGGTGATGTCAGGCATTGCTGGTAGGGTTGCAAATGATGTAACATTTTCAGAGGCCATTTTGGCAACATCAATCCAAACTAAATGCCCATACCTGTCTGCCCAGAAATTTCACTTCTAGGAATCTAACCAACAGACATAGTCATACATGTGTTCAAATATGTAGACATAGATATTAACTGTAGCATTATTTGAAATAAAAGTCTAGAACAACATAAGAGACCATTAATAGAATATTAAATAGACATTGGAACATTTATATAATGACCATCTACATATATATTATACAGTTCTTAAAATTAGATGGATATATACTGACATTGATTTTCTGTATTGGGGGCGGGAAGCAAGATGGATAATAGTTTGTATAGTATTGACCTTTTATGTTCAAAAAGACTATATGTGTGTACATACATTTGGTGCTTGTATATCAGCAAAATGTTATGGGAAATATACAATAAATGATTAATAATCATTATCTCTAACTTGGGTTCTGGGGTAGCATACTCTTCACAATCCTTCAAATAAGCAAAAATTCTAAAAAGTGATATTCAGCGTGGATGAGGGAATAAGAATAAAGATAGATTCCCCTAAGACTGTTGTTGATGTGTAAATTGGTCCAGCTTTTTTAGAGGCCAATTTGACAATGCCTACACATGTTTTAAAAAATATATATTTTTATTGATTTCAGGGAGGAAGGAAAAGTGAGAGAGAGATAGAAACATCAATGATGAGAGAGAATCATTGATCAGTTCCTCCTGCGTGCTCCTTACTGTAGTTGAGCCCACAACCCGGGCATGTGCCCTTGACTAAAATCGAACCCAGGACCCTTCACTTTACAGGCTGACACTTTATCCATTAAACCAAACCAACCAGGGCACAATGCCTTATATACATACTTTTAAATGCTATTATCCTGTTACCCAACATTTCCAATTTCTGGGGGAATACAGGAATGAAATCACAAAATTATAGGTATCATCGATAATCTGGGGGCTAATTAAGAAGTTACTCAGTATGAATAATGGAGAGACCATGATATAAGATATAAGATATGGTGGCCCATTTCAATGTGGAATTAAGACTAAGCAACTGTGAGGATTACAATCCTTAATCTATACTAATAAAAGGGTAATATACTAATTAGACTGGGTCAACCAGCCATCTTCCAAACATCTGACTTCCTTCCAGACAAAGCCATGTTGTGGGGGCCGAGGCAGAGGCAGTAAGGGATGATCAGGCCAGCAGGGGAGGGCAGCTGGGGGCGACATCAGGCTGGCAAAAGATGGCAGTTAGGAGCAATCAGGCAGGCAGAGGTAGTTATGGGCAATCAGCTAGCAGGGGAGAGCAGTTAGGGGCAAGATCAGTAGACACAGTTGGAGGTGCCATCAGGCCAGCAGGGGAGGGTTGTTGGGGGCAAGATCAGGCTGGTAGGAGAGGGAAGTTGAGGAAGAGATCAGGACTGCAGGGGAGTGCAGTTAGGGGCAATCAGGCAGGCAGAGGCAGTTAGGGGTGATCAGGCAGGCAGGCAGAGGCAGTTAGGGGCAATCAGGCAGGCAGGCAGGTGAGCAGTTAGGAACCAGCAGTCCCAGATTGTGAGAGGGATGTTCGACTGCTGGCACAGGGATCAGGCCTAAACCAGCAGTCAGACATCCCCCAAGGGGTCCCTGATTGGAGAGAGAGCAGGCTAGGCTGAGGAAACCCCTCTCCCCCATGCACGAATTTCATGCACCAGGCTACTAGTAGATATAAACATTATAAATTGTTGGCCATGTAAAAATAATACATACAAAAAAAACAAAAAAACAGTATAAGGGAGAGATGTGGGAGGAGAGGTGGTAATTCACACCTCTCATAGCAAAGCGAGTAAATTCAATCTGTCAAATTTAAAGCCTAGTGTTAAAAAATAAATTTGCCAATCTCTTAATGGTTTACAAAATCTCTTCTCCTTCCTTGCTTTTCTTTTTCTATAGCCAGCTTTCCTAACTTTACAGGGATCATTTAGGAAATAATGGCACTCATAGTAAAGAAACATTTACCCACCCTGGCTGGTTTGGCTCAATGGATAGAGCGTCAGCCTGCGGGCTAAGGGGTCCCAGGTTCAATTCCAGTCAAGGGCACATGCCTGGGTTGCAGGCTCGATGCCCAGTAGGGGCTGTACAGGAGGCAGCCAATCAATGATTCTCATCAGTGATGTTTCTATCTCTCTCTTCCTCTCCCTTCCTTTCTAAAATCAATAAAATATATATTTTTAAAAAGAAACATTTACCCAAAGTTCATCACTCCTTCAGGTTACTAGAGCCCATTGCACTTGCCTGTGTCTCCGACCCCTGCAGAGCACTGAGAGGTGCCCTTTGCAGGGTTGTCAGGTGGATGGGCCCCTAGGGTTGGGCCATGCTCACCTGCACAACTATACCTGGCAGCCCAAGTTTACTATAGTTTTCTTTCTTCTAATATTCAAATGTAAAGTTAATACTTTTCCATTAAACACAGTACATATAAAATGATCCCATTGAGCACAGTATTTTTCTTTAGTGCTGCAGTACAATGTGGTGTTTAGAATGCATATTCAAGAATCCTGCTGCCTGGGTTCTACCACTGCCTAGCTGTGCAATTTTGGAAAAATGACAGCCTCTCTGTGTCCCAGATTCTTCATCCATAAAACATCATGATTATAGCCCAGCTGGAGTTGTGAGGATTTAATGAAGTAATGCATGTATACTGTTTAACTGTGGAATGAGGAAGATGAGCAGGTAGTCAAACGTGCTCAAGCTGACTGCAAGAAGAGACACAAGATGAAGGGTTCTGATCTCTGGCGCTGCTTGTGATCCCAAAAGGAATGACTCCTTTGATTCTAGTTCAGTAAAGAATTCTGCCCACCTCAGAAATTTGACTTTGTGCCAGTTTCCCATGGTTTAGGGATATGAACATTTTGGTATGAATCTTTTAAATGTCCAGCAAATACAACCAGGAGAACACCTGTGCACATTTTGGTTTTCTAAAGAGAAACCTTATATTTTAAAGTCAATTCTAATATTTAACATTGTGAATTGCTCTGAAGAGTTTGAGTGCTGGCCTGTTATGGTTGATTTGCAGATTTGATAAACCACCTGGATATCTGGTGAGTTGTGACTTCCCCTCAGTGGGCTGCATAAGACCCGGGCATGGCTTCCTCACTGTATTAAGCTCATTTGTCTCCAAGAAAAAGAGATGGGAGTATAAACAGCAGACTGTAGAGACAGCCTTACCCAATACTGTAAAGCACTTTCTGTGTACATGATCATTTACAACAGGGAACACAAAGTTATTCTGTTTAGAGGAAAATGGGGGTTCATTAAGGAAGATACCTTGACAGGGTATCATCAAAATCCAATATCCTCCTGCCTAAAATTTAAACAAGCCTCCCAAAATTGGACACTTTGTGAGTCTTCACATCCCTCAGTGGTGTGGGCCCTCATGGAAACCCACAGGAGCATTTATGCAGAACTCAATACAGCTGGCAGCCTCTGCTGCCTAAACCCCTCAGATTCACCAGCGCTTTCCAGATGCTCCTCTCTAGCATCTTCCTTTGGTCCTCATGGGCCTGCCTGTCTGCTTTCCAACCATGGCCCAAAGGGGCCCAGCATATGCACACTCCGGAGGAATGTCTTCACATATTTTTCAGGAAAAAAAACAAAACCTATACATAAGTGTAAGGTTGAGCTCTGCTTCCTTCTTCTATGATTTCCTAGAGCTAACTTGTCTCCAAGAAAAAGAGATACTTTCTGTATCTATATTTGTGTACCTCTCTCACCAGTTTGTTCAAGATCTCAGGGTATGGCAAGGGAGTACAGCACCTCATATTCCAACACTCTCCCACCTTCTTGCTGAGACTTACCATTCAAAAATAGATTTTATTTGTGTGTTGTTGATGGTTTTTTTTAATAGCTATAATATTCACATGGCTTAAAATTCAAAAGTTACAAGAGCCTAAACAGTGAAAACTTTCCCTTCTTTCCCTGACTCCCACCCACCTAGTTTTCGTCGTCAGAGGCAACTGATATTGTCACTTGCTTGCATGTTCTTCCAGAGGTACTATAAATATATTCTCTTCCTGGCTTTTTCAACTAGTATAAGTACCCTCTACTTCTTGTTTTTACAGTTGACAATGTGTATGCACTTAATGAAGGAATGCTCTATCCAGGAAAGGTGTCTCTCTCTCTTAACGGTTTTAGGAGGTGCCCTATGGACTAGGAGGGGAAAAAGTCTATCTGCCAACCACTGAGATAAATGTAGTCAACTCTTGTAGTCAAGTACAGGGAGACACTTCTCATAGCCAGAGCACCCTTATGTTCTCTTCAGAATTGAGGGCAACAAGGTAACTTCTCTGTGTCTAGATACCTAGAAGCCTCCATTGATATTTTCCAAACAATCAATAATGAAAAACTGTTGAACTTATAGAATTAAGAATATAAATGCTGCAGAACTGTTAAAAGGGTTTTAAAATCTGTTAAAAGGTGTTTGTGGCAAAATAAGTTTATTAGTACGTATCTCTTTCTTAAGCAAAGAGTAACTGCCCGCCCCCCCGCCCCGACACACACACACACACACATGCATGCACTAGCCTTGGGGCAAATGCCCAGGGTCTGGCAGGACTAGGGGAAGTTGTCACCAAGAGCTGCAGGGAGCTGGTGTAACCTCAGGTGGAGAGCAAAGCAGAACCCGAGAAGAGGAGATGTCAGGTCTTGGAGAAACATCGAGAAAAGGATTGAAGAGCAAGGGAGATGCCAGAGATTGCAGCTAAGGCAAATGCTAAGATGCCTAAGATCAAGAACTAAGGGGAGAGCAGCACACAGGGCAAGATGAAGTGCTGGAGAGACAGGATGGGAACCAAGGAAGGATGCCAAGGAGTTTGATCCCATCAGTTGCCTCGCTGGGGAAGAGTTTGGCCAGGGCACCTAAGAGGGCCTGCAAGTGATAGGTTGTATATTCCTTTAATTCCCATGTACTGGAAAAACACATTTTTTTTAAAAAAGTGTGTTTTTATTAATTTTTAAGAGAGAGAGAGAGAGAAACACATCCATTGGCTGCCTCTTGCACATGCTGACAGTGCAGGGCAATGCTCAACCAAACTAGCCACACTGGCCAGGAACAAACTATACCTTGTTAAATGTATAGCTGTATACTTCGTATGTTGTTCAAAGCCGTCCTAGGACTCCTACTAGAAATTGATCTAAATAGTCATCTAAAAAAATCAGTCTCATTACTTTAAATTATACACTGTAGGATCAAGAAGTCAGTGAGATCATTTCTCTTCTTTAAAGAGGAATAAGACAAGTGAAACACAAATACTTTGAAATAAGTTATAGGTCATGTCAGCATGAAGCCATGCATTATTTAGCTGACTAGCGGTGACCATTTTCTTGAATTACTTAAAAAGAAGTTCTCAGGCTACTTTGACTGGGCTATCAGAATCAGACTGAAATACCAGGCAGCCCGTACGGAAGCCTGCTTTTCTGTCACAGACCCAAGGAGTGCTGCCTACAGCTCTCTTTTACCATGTCTCAGGGATGGCATGCACTTCAGGGCTACTGTTCCAGGGGGACCCTGTCCATTCTGAGTCCAGACAAGTGGAAGACTCAGATAACCAGATCACTTCTAAGCAAGTACTTTGATAAGATGGTAACAGAAGTCCGGAATCAGAGAGTAGGGATATACTCACAAGACAGCTTAGGGGCATATGTTGGGCCCTACGTGGCTTACATTTTCTC
>PVJN01046441.1:0-16394 GCA_004026805.1 Lasiurus borealis
TCAGATGGTTCAGAAGAGGCACCAGATAACTATAATTAGATAGGGCAACACGCCATAGAGAGAATTGGAATCAAACTAATCATATTCCACTCAAAATGGCTTTTTTGGGGGGGATGGTAACAAAATTTATTTATCCATTCATCCAAACCAGAAACCTGGTCTTTTCCCCTTGTTTTTCACCTTACATTCATTAATATGCTTTATCTTCACTACATTCCAGTGTCCCTTTTTAATCCATGCTGGAATAATTGTCCATGAGAACAATTATATTTGTCTCTGGTTCATCTCAATCTTGCACATAAAAATGAAAATAGGATATGGATTATCCCCTGCTTACCATCAGGTATTTTAGCTCTGTATTATCTATACTCATTAGCATTGCATATACAGATAATCGAACATTGGCTCAATTAACATATGAATGAATGAATGCATTTATTAGCTATTGACCTATCCAATTTCATCTTTGACCTTCCCCAAATATCAGGACAACTGGCTTTACGTTTATGTCATGGTCTGGTTCTTCTACATGTCGCTGCTCCTCTGCTGTGTTATCCCTTTCAAATTATGAGATCCTTGTCACCTCCCCATATATATTTCATCTTCCCCAGCCACCCTCAGGAAGTGTTAAAATCTCCCCATCTCCGTCCTACATGTACTATGTCTAATCACCTCTGTGCTTATAGTTATGCTCTTCGTCTTTGGAAATCTTTAACTGACCGAGAAAAACTTGTGACCATGAATTGTATCTTGTTTATCTTCTTAACACTAGGCCTCAGGTAGTCTTTGAAACATAATAGGTTACTAATATACCAGCTAATAAAGGTCTGTATAAGGTGGGCAAATGATATGAAAATACTGCTGCATTCCTAAAAGAATAATAACAACCACTTCTTAGTCCATTACATTTTACAGGTTACCCAATTTCAGCAGACATCTAATTTCAGTCTCGCTGATGTGTGGTCAGTTATTATAAAGGTAAAATGTAACTACTAGTATGCCTACAGTAAATGAGAAAATAAATTGTCTGTTCCCCCTCCCCCAACAGCTGGATATTTAACAAATAAACCAGCAGGCAATTAATAAATGAAAAATAGCTGGACTTTGCTATCAGAGCCATACTTCTTTAAGAGCCAACAGAATGGTCTTCTGATGTAAAGGAACACTTCCATTTCAAAATACCTCTTGCCTTTCTGGGTCAAGAGGATAATTTTTCTAAGATTTAATTAAAACAAAAGATTTAAAATGTTTCATAGTATATAAGAAACTGGAAGATCTCCTCCTGCAGGTTTCTCTCTTTTTTTTAAAAAAAATGGATCATATATTTTCTGCACAAAGATGTTCTCACTTAGTATGCTTGAGAAACATTTGAAGTGGCAGCATAAAATGCAATTTCTGGGCTTAATCTCCATAGACTGTTGTCCAGTGAGATTGAGTCAAGGTCAGTAATCTCTTTAAATAAGTATTGTAGCTTAATATGATCTGGTGGCCTATGATCACATTTCAAAAAAAGATTGGTGGATGTCCCCTAACAACTATGAATGTCACTGAATGCCCATTTGTTGTTTTTAGGGTCAACATATTAACATCTTTAGGGTTCAGTTTTCTTACTGGTAAAATACTCATTTTTATTCCTTTATAGATACATATTGAGAGAGAGAGGTATCTTAACAGTATGTACTGATTATGTTAGACCAAAGGAGTACAAAGATGAATAAATGTAAAAGCTATTATTTATTGGAGGTGTCTTATGTGCAGGCACTGATTTAAATTGGCTTCACGTATCAATTCACTTAATATTCACAATAAATTTACTTAGTGACAAAACTTATTCTCATTTTTCAAAAACAAGAAGTGAGTCAGGGAAGGTGCATAATTTATTCAGGAGCCTAAGCTTATAACTGGTCAAAATAAGATGGAAATCCAAGAATTTTGCTGGAGAAGTATCTACTCCTCACCCTTAACAACCGTGTTTGCATTCTGCCTACAAAAATATAAAAGGCAGGACAGGGAAGAGGAAAAGAGAATACTGGCACAGCTTCTGCTGCATTTTCATATATTTGGGCTTTTCCAAAAACATTTTTTTTTTGGCACAGCATTTCTTAAACGGCAACTAAAATTCAAGGCTGTTTCAAAGGAGCAGCTAGAATCTCATTAAAGATTTTCTACTATCTAATGGTACAACTTTATATTTAACTAGAGGCCCCGTTCATAAGAACTCACTGGAGTGGGGGTCCCTCATCCTTTCCCTCATCACACCTCTGCTGCTGCCACTGCTGACAGTGCAGATCTTAGCCGGGCCTGGTTACCTGTGCATTGGGCAGTCCCGGGCATCTGGGCAGCTGCCATCTGAGGCTTGCCTGCACCTTGGGAAAGCTCTGGGCAGCTGGGGTCTGAGGGCGGATTCGGCCACATCGTGTGCCAGCTGCTCCACCTGCTTTCCCCTCCACCCTCTGCCTGGGCTGAAAGGACTGGGGGACACCAGCAGGGCTGAGGGGACTGGGTGCCACCATCTTGTGGCTATGGGTATGGCTTTGTGATGGTGTGACAGTCAATTTGCATATTTCCTCTTTATTAGATAGGAAGTTTCATAGAAATATTTAAAAGAAAATCAGGAAAGCTACAAAATAAAGACCTAATAGAAATAAATAGATAATCCTCATGTAACAGCAAAAAAAAAAAAGCACACCAAAAATAAATGACCACTAAGTATGAGAAAACCATTCGATTGAATTTTAATAAAAATGCAAATTAAAGTAGCAATGTAATAGCAGGGCCCATCTCTCTTGAACTGCATCTTTTGGTGATTTCCATTCTCTTCTTTTCTCTCCCCACATCGTGCCATAAACTTAAAATATTCTTGCTTCCCAAGTACAATCTTGGGTATTATATCCTTGTCTGCAAATTTCTTTGGGAAATTTTATTCTCTTTCATCATTTCAAGTGCATGTTAAAGACTCCACAAATTTTGTCCTCGGCCCAATCATCATATTTGAGCTTCAAAATCATATGTAATACTTTTCAGTTCTCCGAACAAAAGACGAGAACAAAAAATGTTAGGCAAAGACGTGATGTGAAGTCATCACAGGGTCATTTGAGCACCTCTTCTTCATGGTGCACTCCAGATCAGTTCTCAAACCAACCAGCAGGGGGCATTCATGAATTCAAGGAACTCAATCTTATTGTGCACATGATATCACCATGGCTGGGCATAAGCAAGATCTTATTATTTTAGGACACTGGTAAGTCATCTTTTATTATTTATTTTTTGAATGGTTATGCTTTTATTTTTTCCCCCCCAGAGCCCTTACTTCTTCTATTTATTAGGATGCTAGAATAAATTTTTAAGGTCAGATTGGTTTGTGCATATTCAGTTTATCAAACTATTTTCTAAGCTCCAAATTTACCCACCTGGTTTGAATGTAAAATAAGACACAGGGTCTGTTTGCGGTACAGGTGCTGAGGTTATACAAATTCCAATTATCCCTTTGGCAACCTACCTGGTAAGAATTACTAGGTTTCACCACTAAGGTTACTGGAGAACAAATGAAAAGCCTGGCAAAGGAGAAGATAGCTGTATCTTGTTTGCTTTTCCTGGTAGTGACGCTCCATTGTGGACTTTCATGTCAGCACTTACACTTTATTCTGTCCTCCAGAGTCTTTTAGACTTCTCAAAGCAACTTCATTATGCTTTCCCACATGCTCACCAAGCAGCTGAATGGGTGCAGGGGAACATGTCTTCTGCCTTCAACCCAAGAATCTTGTGCCACCAGAGAGAGAAGAGGGAAAGCACTAGGGCTTTTTTGTATATATGCTTGCTAGCACCTGATTGGTCCTTTCAAAGAATTCTGTCTTAGTAACATTCTTGGGATTTATTTATATGCCGCACTGCCTTGTGATTAGTTACCTGCTTGTTGCCTATTCTTAGCAACCTCTATTGGTATACATTTTAAAGCTTGCTTTTTCTCATGGATTCCCCTCCCCCTCCTCCTCCCCCCTCCCCCAGGGCGGGATGTCTTAGTAACTTCCTCCTGCTGGCTTCCCTGGTTCTATTTTCCCTTCCCATGGTCCCACCTCTGTCTACCTAGCTTCCCTCTGTGGGACTATGGGTATTATTATCTATATATATAAATGGGTAATATGCAAATTAGCTCAGGAGGAGGCTGCATCATGACCACTCAGGAGGAGCTGCCTATGCATATGGGCGGGAGGGGACTGCATGCTGTCCCTAGCCCCAGCTGACACATGCCAGGGGTGAAGGCATGCCCTGAGTGACCGTGGCACAGCTCAGAGCAAGCCCCCCGTGGGTGGCAGCAGCCCCGGTCCTGGGTGCCAGTGCTGGCAGCCTGGGGAAGGAAGGTCTATTCTTGCACAAATCTTTGTGCATCGGGCCTTTAATTTCTTTATAATTGTGTTTATTCTAATTTTTTTAAAAAATAAGCCCTCTTTCATATATTTATATATTTCTTCCTTTACCCAAGTGGCCATTCGGTTGTTAAATTAATGTGTTTTTGACCTCCCAGACCATATACTGCAAGGGGACATGCGCTCTTTCTTATTCCTCATTGTATTCCCCAGAAACTTCCATGCGAGGGGGCATGAGGTGCCCTCAATGTTTATTTAACAAATGGGTAGATAATTGGGCGGTACTTAAAAAAGAGTTATCCTCCTCTTAATAGGGATTGGTTTATTTTAATGAAATTTAAGTTCCCTAGTCATGCATTTGCTCAAGCCTCTTAAAAACACAGCAAAGAGTTCAGCAATTTTCTTTTTGTAATTTCGCATGTGATTTCTTAAAGTGGGTTTCCCAGCAGAATAAACTTCAGGCTTTAAAAAAAGCCAGAATCTGCCTCTGCTCCTTCAGTGTTCATTATATTCATAAATTTCTCCTTTACATGTTAATGTTTCATTTTGTACAACTCTCTGTATTTCCCAAGTATACTATGTAAATTGGTTTTCCCACTTACACCTTAATTAGCCTGTGAAGACAATTTAATTGTGCTCCCTTTCCCATAGCATCTAGGAAACCATTTCAGTTTACCTGTGGTGATAAATTCTTATCAATTGTGCCAAATAGAAAAGAAAATCTCTTAAAATAATTAGATAACTTTATGGAAGAGAAACATCTAATTTTGGAGTCAAGAAATATTGTGCAAACTTGGCATTTATATCTGGAGACAAAAATTTGGATCTATTCCTAGCTGAGAGAGCTGACTGCTTGGAAAAGGCCGGAGGGAAGAAGTGGGAAGCAATCTTCTGAGATTTGCCTTTTCTTCCCCCCTTTCTTCTTTTTGGCTTATTTGTTTTACTTCAGACTGTGGGACTTCAAGGCACTGTATTTTGGTTACATCGCACATTTTGCAAAGCATTTTGTCTCTGAGTAACACATGCTCAGAGGCATGAGAATAATAAAGCATTCTTTGGGTAAGATGGAATTTTTATTTGATGACTTATTTATAAGTTCAAAGTTATCGATTCATTACCTATTGTTTGCTTCACAGAGTGCAGTGCTAGTTTAAAAATCATTTTTGAATTTTAATGAAAGGTTATTGGGGCTCTTTGGTTTTGAAATTGGATGGGTTAGTAGTAAATTGCAGTTGATGTTCATTGTCAGTTTCTGGTAAACTGGCCACACTTATTCTTGATCAGCAAGTTGTAGGAACATTATATCAGGGTGAAGATCCATTTCCATAGATGGACTGTATGGTGGTGCCTCTTTTTCTAATTATTTCTCCTCTTTCTAAATTAATAAGAGAGGGAACAGATAACCGTTTTTATGTGCAAATATTTCAATAATACAAGGTGGGACAAAAGTAAGTTTAGAGTTGTGTGTATGCAAAGCAGAGTTTATTCTTGTGCTATTTATTAAGTATTGTATGATTTTCCATACAAACAACTACAAACCTACTGCCATACCATGAATATTCTGGAAAATATAGTTCACAGATAGGATATTTTTTCAACCATATTTTATTCATGTCCTCAGTTTGAGGATATCAAGGATGTGATGGCAAACAACTTGAACTGAACTAGAAAAACATGTCTTGTTAAATTAAAATCGAGTAAAATACAACAAATATTGGAAAGATAATATTCCAAGCCAAGGTTAAGTCATAGGTCATAAAAATGTTAACATGAACACATGTTAACATTTTTATTGCACGTATTAATCAATGAAAGAACCAAATAGATATTATAAATGGGTTATAAAGAGAATCGTCTAAAGAATAGACACATTTTTAGAACATGAATACTGAAATGAATGTGCAAATGGAGGTAGACTGGAAAGTCAATTGAACATCTACTGGAAAGGACCAAATTTGCATTGCTATCAGTTTTCTACAATTTGCATAGTTGTAAAACAGCTCCCATGGAACAGGAATCAGATAAACTGAAGGGGTGTATAAATAATGCATCGTTTCCTATCGATGCACAAAATTTTCTTATACATACAAGATCATTAAAGTTTAAAGTCATTATTTTCTGCTTTATAGCTCTAAGATAAATCTAACCTTTGTTCAAATATAATAAAATACACAGAGGTTATATTATTAGAATAACGCAAAGTCAAAATGTTACAGAGGGAGTGGAGCATTTGGAGACATAGAACTCATTGCAAAACTCTTTCATAACCACATCCTTTCTACCTTGCTTCCTGGCACCTAATTTGCTTAAGAGCTAAAGCCAACACTTGGGGAAGTATTTCTAACCAGGTTTTTGTCCTCATGTTACATTTGTAGTCTATCAGCCAGTTCTCATGTCTTCCTTCCATTGTTTGACTTAAATCCACCCAGTTCACTCCATGTTATTGTCTCCTTCCTAGAACAAGCTTGTATTATTCATACTCCTCCTGAACATTTGTAATAGCTGCCTTACTGGCACTCTTGTGTTTGCTCTAATCACATGCAATTCTGTAAGCCACAAAATGCTCAGAATGTGCGTGTGTGTGTGTGCATAATTAACAGAAAACTCTTTATTACCAAAAGGGATATGCAGGTTGCTTTTTTTTTCATATATATTGCCTAAAATGAAAATGAGAGAGAGAAAGAGGGAGAGAAAGGGAGATTGTGTTCATTGGCCAGTGTTTCCCAGAGTGATGATTTTTAAATGTAAATGAATGTTATTTTATGCATTTAATGAAACTTGAGCTGGGCAACTCTCCTAAGAGAAGTAGTATAGATTACTGAAAACGATATATTATTCTAAGTAAATTCTAAGTTACTTATAAGTTTTATTATGTTACTTACACTAAGGAAAGATTACTGATAAGTTTTAGTATGTTATTTACACTAAGGAAGAATGAAAATGGAATTGAAATGGAAATATATTGAGAGGTCAGGTATAATATCAATATACTAAATGGGGGCCAAAATAAAAGACTAATATTGTATTTATAAAACCAAAGATAATATAATACACGAATAAAAATATTTTTTCAAATAAATCAACACAGATAAATATTTTATTTTCCCCAAGCCATTTTGAGTACAGATTTATAGCAGGTGTTATGTATGAAGGCACAGAATATAGGAATACCATCTGTGTATGTCTAATTCAAGCCAAAAATCTTTTCTCTCTCTGTTACTGAAAGATTAGGGGATTTGATTTTGCTTCAGAGTGGATGCTGGGCCTAGCAGCTAATCCTGATGATCAAATGAAAATGAAAATTTTGAACACTCAAAAAAGTCTCTTAAAACATCAGAGAATTTTACATCATAATGCCCCTCTGCATTTTTTATTTTTTTACAAACTTGGCATAAATATGCATTCGGAATGTGTTTTAGGATGATGTGAAAAAAGCAGCCAGATTTCTTAAAATTGTTTGCCAAAATCTAAGGATTTCTGTAATTCTGGGGATAACATCAGGACTCCCTCTACTGGCTATATGCTTGCTTTATTTGCATTAAAAGCAGTGTTTAAATCACTCATGAAAAACTAAAAAAATTAGCAGAATGATAAATTAAGATCATACAATACAGTCCCTCATATTTTATATCAAGAAATTGAGGCTCAAGGTATTAACAGATTAATCCTTGTATTCAATCCCTGTGGCCTCAAACATCTAAATTACCTAGAGCCAGCCAAGAAAAAGTTTACTAAATTAATATGCTAACTACTAAGGATATTAAGAGAAAAAAAGATATTAACTGTAGGTTTGTGTGCTAATGTGAACATATTCAAAATAATATTGTTATGGGACTTCACTGAATTTAAAAATTATAAGATACCTTAAGAAACAAGAGTATTGTCTCACATAGAAAATCATTTTTCTTTCCAAATGCAATACCAGGAACAATTATAATTGGCCTTGCAGAGTAACAAATCCTGAGTGAACAATAAATCCATGGGTTTAATCATATTGACTCACCTTTACTGTATTTAACTAGAATGGATATGTAGATTGTAACTAGCTTTTGCCTATAGTCACATGAGCTTAAAGTCCTTTTCAGTGTTTTTAATTTCTACTTGCTCTAATTTTGTTCTCATTGAAATACTCCCATATGAGCACTTTTCTGTAAAAAGTGTTAAGTTCTGTCTTTTCTTTTTATAAGCTAATAACTACAATTCATGCAACCATTTCTTAGAGAGCCTATTTCAGAATCTTTGAATATTTTTGCTGATTTTTTTGGAATCTCTTAACTTCCCTTCCCAAATTGAGTAGTTGACTCTATTTTTTTGCTTAAAGATTAACTTCACAATTCATATGTGTAATTAATCTGTGATTCTTTACCTATATCCAACTATTGTTTGTTGTGATAACCTTCCAATATCTCTAAGTCACATTAACCTTATAAATATTGTTGCTGATATTCAGGGCAGCTGTCATTCAAGCAATGCAAAGCACATAAAAATAATAATAATAGGCTTGATTTACATGAAATATAAATTGAAGAAAGCAAAATAACAATTCTGCCCTTGTTATATAGAAAAAAACTGCTTACATATATATATATTTAAACATATATATTTTATAATTTATAAAACTTACAATAAAAATTAAAAGTACAAGGGCACATACCCAGTAGGGGGCATGCAGAAGGTAGCTGATGGATGTTTCTCTCTCATTGATGTTTCTAACTCTCTCTCCCTCTCCCTTCCTCTCTGTGAAAAATTAATAAAATATATTTAAAAAATTAAAAGTACAATACACATGAAGTCAGTATTCGATATGATTTATTCAAATTTTATTTTTATTTTTATACTTAAGAAAGCATTTTTAAAAACAATGTGGAAATTGATAAAATATTGCCTTTATCCTCAAAAAGGATATAGTTGAGAAATATGTTTGGGAAGACAACTATGTAAGCAACTAACTATAATAGAAACATTTCACGTTCACTTAAAAAATTATCTAAATTCTTGTGAAATAACATGAATTTTATAAATATTATGCTTAAAAGTTATGGACAATTTGAAATATATGCAAACGTAGAGAGTGTAATATAACCTCAATATACCCTTAACCCAGCTTAGACAATTATAACCTCATAGCTAAGAGGTTTGTTTCCAGCTTTTTTTCAGTTATAATTGATGTATAAATTTAAGGCGTACAACATAATAATTTATACTAATAAAAAGGTAATATGCTAATCAGACTGGGAGACCAGATATCTTCCTACTGGACAAAGCCATGGTGGTGGGGGCCAAGGCAGAGGCGGTTAGGGGCTATCAGGTCAGCAGAGGAGCAATTAGGGGCAATCCAAGCCCGTAGGCAGGCAAGTGGTTAGAAGCCAGCAGTCCTGGATTGCAAGAGGGCAGTCGGATATCCCTTGAGGGGTCCCGGATTAGAGAGGGTGCAGGCCAGGCTGAGAGGACTCCCCCACCCCCGCCGCTGCACAAATTTCATTCACTGGGCCTCTAGTTGTATATATTTACCACAATAACTTTAGTTAACAAATTTGGTTACAAATTTTTCTTATGGTGAAAACTTTTAATATCTACTCTCTTAGCAACTTGCAAATATACAATATTGTACAATTAACTATAGTCAACATGCTGTACATTACATTCCCCAAACTATTTTATCTTATAACTGGAAGTAGGTGTATATGTATGTATATATATATATATATATATATATATATATATATATATGTATGTATATATATATCGCATTTTCCTATCCATTCATCCATCAATGGACACAAGTTGTTTCCATGTCTTGGTTACTGTATGGTATAAAGAACATTGGAGTGCAGATATCTCTCTGAGAGTGATTTCAGTTTCTTTGGATAGGTACCCAAAAGTAGAGTTACTAGATCCTATTATAGTCCTATTTTTTTTTTTTTTTTGAGGAGACTTCACAATGTTTTCCATAGTGGCTGAGCAAATTGACATTCCCTCCAACAGTGCACAAGAATTCCCTTTCTCCACATCTTTGCCAATATTGTTATCTTTCATCTATTTGATAATAGCCTGTGGCTTTAATTTGCATTTCTCTGATGATTAAGTACCTTTTTCATGTACTTCTTGACCATTTTTCTGTATTCTGTAGAAAAAAATATCTATTTAGTTTGTCCATATTTCAATGGAATTGTCTGGTGTCTTTTGCTATTGAGTTTTATGAGAAAGAGAGAGAGAGAGAGAGAGAGAGAGAGAGAGAATACACACACACACACACACACACACACACACACACACATATATACACACACATATATTTATATATACACATTAGGTTTCAATACTTTATCAGATAGATGATTTGCAAGTATTTCTTCCATTCTGTAGACTGTCCTATTTATTTTGCTGATGGTTTCTTCTGCTGTGCAGAAGTTTTTTTGTTTGTTGTAGTCTCATTTGCTTATTTATCCTTTTGTTGTCTGTGCTCTTGGTGTCAAATCCAAAAACACTCACTGCCAAAACCAATTTCAAGGAGCCAAGCTGCTTTATTTATACTTGTAATTACTATTTCCTACTCATATGTTATTTTGAGACACATCCAAGGAATAACGATAATCCATTATTAATCATACAATAACTTTATATCACCTCACTTTAGGATAAAGCCAAGCCCCTTAAAGCTGTAAACACTTAAAAAAATGAATCATTTTTTCATGGGAGACTTAGAGTAAGCCTAGTGGAAAAACACCAATAAACAGTGCAGGGCTCAGAGAATGAAGAGGTTCAATAGGGATGGAAGTTACACAAGAGACTTCTTGTCATAGAAGCATAGTAAAATCACTATAAAGTAAAAGTATATAGTATGTTTAGGAAAGGATGGATACCTGGGGGTGGTGATTATGTTTTGAAAGTTTGGACAAAGGCATTTGCCAATGGCTCTGGCTGCCATAACTAGAATTTTAATTTCCTTCTTTTAGGAAAATAAATACTATATTTTTGAGAAAATTTAGACATGTATTATACAAATGGTCTATGATAGTGGTCGGTAAACTCATGAGTCAACAGAGCCAAATATCAACAGTACAATGATTGAAATTTCTTTTGAGAGCCAAATTTTTTAAACTTAAACTTATTCTAATGCCACTTCTTCAAAATAGACTCGCCCAGGCTGTGGTATTTTGTGGAAGAGCCACACTCAAGGGGCCAAAGAGCCGCATGTGGCTCGCGAACCGCAGTTTGCTGACCATGTGAATAGATCTTTCACAGTATTCATTTGTAAGCTTTAGTAGCTATTCATTGATTCTACAGTTGTCCAAAGGATAAAGTCAAACACCTAAATACAGCATATTTTGAAAGCTATTTTTGAAACCTTAGCTTCAAGGAAATAACCCAATTTTAATAAATAAGGTTTTATTATATACTTAAATACCGTGAAGAGAAGAGAGCCACTTGGCTTTTATACCAATGATTTACATAACTGTGGGTTTTCTTAGTATCATTCTGGAAGGATTATTTTTCATAGTTAACACATCATCCCAGGACAGTAGATATTAAAAATGAGTAGATTTTATTTAAAGATTGAATAAAAAACACTATCTCAGAGGAAAGAGAGAAAAGGGGGTGGGAAGAGATTAACCAAAGAACTTATATGCATGTATGCATTGTCCATGGACACACATAATAAGGTGCTGAAGGAGTGGGACAGGGCAAGAACCTGTGTAGGTGGACAGTGGGTGAAAAGGAAGAACATATGTGCTTTCAACAATACAGATACATTTTAAAAAACACTTTAGAAATATTGAATATAAAATATACATTAAAGTTTCGTTTTAATTTTAAAATGCAATAGAAGCCAATGTTTGTGATAGTAAATGTCAACCTATTAGTTTTAATTCTGTGACTTTCTTGAAAACATTCTCAGTGAAGTTACATGGAAATACGTAAAATTAAAAATTTAATGTAAATCTCCATCTCCAAAGTATTACATGTTTCTTCTTCTGACTAATTTGCAAATTCAATTTATTTTAATAATACTTTGAATTTATTTTTACTCCTGAATTGTGAAAATGTATTATTTTAAATGTCAGTAATTTATGAATTATGATTAAAGTAAATGTCTCAAAAGCTAATGATATAGAGTCTGACAATTTTGAATTCTTAATAGCAGCTTAATTTTCAACTCTTGTGGCTGACACTTCCACGTTAAAGTGAATTATCTAAAATTTTGTTCTGCTTCTATTTACTCTAATTACTGTGAAAACTCATTCACCTCTGCTCACTTCCCTTAAGGAAAGAAAGCTCATCCGTCCTTGCCTTAGGCCTTTTTGTAGTTCAATATTTCCTGTGAATGTATCCAATATTTCATATGAATGGTCTCATGAGAGATATTGAGATGTGAGTCCTGAACAAAGGGTTCCAAGGCCATTCAGTTTGAGAATTATGCTGCTCCATTAATTTCAAATTTAGAATGCACATAACAGTGTAACTAATTACAGGTTTTAAGAAACTTGTAAAGAAAACTGTTTCCTCCTCCACTACCCACCTCAACAATATTTGACCTCAGGAGGAGGTTTTTTGTTTGTTTCTTTGTGTGTGTGTGTGTTTACATTTTTTATGTAACATGCAAATGGCATATTTTTTATGGTAATGCAACTTTTTCCAGAGCAGAGTTTTAGCATAGAACAGAGAGCATAGTCACAAACAAAGCCTTTCATTGAATTTTTCCCTTTCCCAAACTTCTCAGATATAGCCAATTTTAGAAGACCTTATATGTATTTTAGACTACATAGGGCAGTAAGAGAAAGTTATTTGAAAATTTTAATTGTTGAGAAACAAAGCTTCAGATAGTCTTCTATTGCTGAAGGATTTATTGGGGACCATATAGTTTATTTTCTTTATGTATTCATCATGAAAATTTCATCTGTGGGTATCCTGTCAGAAGGCTAGAATTTGTTGGATTTGAAATACATGTTTTGGTGAAATATGTCCGTCATATTATAGTTTAGAATATTATAGTTTCCTCAAGAATTCATTTTGGAGAAAAAGAATATATGTCCAGAAATAGTTATTTATTAAGTATTCCATTTGGAGACAATTACTTGGAGAATATAAATGTAAAGGTAAGGCAATATGGTGATAAGATTTCTTCAACTATATACAAATAGATAATATTTCTATTTCTATTCATGTCCTCATGTTTTATCCATAGTCTGTAATAGCCCTTTAAACACACACACACACACACACACACACACACACACATAGAGAGAGAAAGAAAGATAGAGAGAGAGAGAGAGAGAGAGAGAGAGAGGAAGGGAGAGGAATAGATGGCTAAAAACATCAATGATGAGAGAGAATCACTGATTGGCTGCCTCCTGTATGCCCCACACTAGAAATAGAGACCCCAACCCAGACCTATGCCCTGACCAAGAATCAAACTGTGACTTCCTGGTTCATAGGTCAATGTTCAACCATTCAGCCACACTGTAACAGCTCTTTTTAAAGAGCAACTCTAGTAAAAATCATGCAAACCAAAGTTTAAAGAGCACCTCTTCTAAAGATGCACATGGATGTTGTAACAAAAATGTGTAGGAAAACCAAATGTCCACATGCAAAAAAGAAAAAAGAAACCTAGATCCAGACGTACCTTTTACAAAAAAATTAACTCAATGAGTGATTTTAGGACCATTGTGGAATGCGAGGTTTAAGCCCTGTGACTCCACAAATGAAAATACCTTTATGAGATATCAGATTCTAAGATTAAAACATCCCAGTGGGACACAGAAGTAAGAAACGTTTTTATTGCAAAGGGTAAAAAGAACGGTTTCACTTTACCCACATCACCCTTTCTCTAAGCCAGCACATTACAGCACTGAGAGAGCACCCATGGCCTGCGAGTTCTCTTGTAGGAGAAAGAAAGGGTGAAGTGATCATTCAGCTTCCCCTGCTTTTGGGATCATAGTTGACAGGCCTCCTTCTGTTGCACTTCACCCAGAACACCGAGGGAATAAGCATGGCTAGATCACTTGGGATAGCTAAGAAAGAAAAGGGAAGGGGGCTCTCAACAACTAATGTGCTATTGACAGCTAGACCCTGGCTTCTTACACTGAGCCTGACTGTGTCTCCTCTTGCTGGCCCCCATCCACCCATTAACTCTGCCAGCCAACCCAACCAGAACCCCTGACTGTGGTCATTGGGGAAACGCTTGTCCTGCCTAAGGCAATCTGTAAAGATTGGAGATAATTATTGTTTCTTCCTATGAGCAGACACCAATGCAAGACTACAAGAACCCAAAGAATCAGGAAAGCATAAGCCATGAAAAGAACAAAATAAAACTTAACACTAAGGAAATGGAGGTCTAAGAACTGGCAAAGAGAGAATTCAAAATAATTATCTTAAAGAAGTTCAGTGAATTACAGAAGAACAAAGATATTCAAATAAATGAAATCAGGAAGACAATCCACAACAAAATAGAAGCCATTAAAAAGAAACATGAAGAAATTTAGAGCTGAAGAATACAATGACTAAATTGAAAAACTCAATAGAGAATTTCAGTAACAACTTTGTTGAATTAGAAGAATCAGCAGACTCAGAGGTCATTTGAAATGATGCAATCGTGAAAGAAAAAGAAAAATGGATGAAGAAGAGTAAAGAAACCTTAAGGATGATGATAATAATAATAATAATGATAATGGGTAGAAGGGAACTTTTAAAGGTGATAGGTATATTTAAAAAGATAATATCATGAAAAGGCAACCTTTAAAATGGGAGGAAATATTTGCAAACCAAATCCTATATAATAAAAGGCTAATATGCAAATTGATTGGCAGAATGACCAGTTGCTGTAATGCACACTGACCACCGGGGGACAGATGCTCAATGCAGGAGCTGCACACTGATGGTCAGTGTGCTCCTTGACCACCAGGAGGAGCACTGCTTAGCCAGAAGCCAAGCTCATGGCTGGTGAGTGCAGTGGCAGTGGTGGGATCCTCTCCCACCTCCACGGCAGCCTAAGCCATTAGTCAGACATCCTCCAGGGGCTCCAGGATTGTGAGATGGTGCAGGCCAGGCTGAGGGACCCCTCCCCTGGCCCCCATTGAGTGCATGAATTTTGTACACTAGGCCTCTAGCATCTAATAAAGAGTTAGTAATCATAATATATAAGAAATTCTTACAACTCAATAACCCCAAACAAACTCAATTAAAAAATGGGCAAAATCACGAATTCAACATTTCTCCAAGGTAGACATATAAATGGTTAATAGTTATGTGAAATGTACTGAACTGCAGTAGTCATTATGGAAATGCAAATCAAAATCACAATGTGATATCACTTCACATTAAGGTGGTCATTATAAAAAAAATAGATAAGTATTGATGAGAATGTGGAGAAAAGCAAAACCTTGCACACTGTTGTGGGAAATATGCATTATTAAAATCACAGAGGTATGTAAAAAATAAAAATAGAAGTCCCATTTGATCTAGTAATCCCACCTCTAGGTATATATTTAAATAAAATAAAAGCAGATTTTGAGCAGATATGTGCACTCCCATGTTCAATGCAACACTATTCACAATAACCAAGACACAAAAATAACTTCAATGTCTGTCAACGAATGGATGGATAAATAAAATATGGTATATATGCCATTATTCTGTCTAAAAAAGGCAAGAAATCTTACCATTTGCAAAAACATAGACACACTTGGGAGACATTATGCTTAGTGATATATAAACCAGACACAGAAACTTGATACAGTATAATCTCACTTTTATAAGGAACCTAAAATAGTCAACCCCCTGGAAGCAGACAGTAGAGTCATGGTGGACAGGGGCTGAATGAGAGGGGGGAAAGGAGAGGTATTAATATTAAAATGTACAAAATTTCATTTATAAAAGATGAATAAACCCTAATGATCCATTGCGCAAGACAGTGTTTGGCAAACTCATTAGTCAACAGAGCCAAATATCAACAGTACACAAAAAACAAGACACAAAAGAAAAACAAAAACAAATATCAGCAGTACAACAATTAAAATTTCTTTTGATAGC
>PVJN01046442.1:0-16429 GCA_004026805.1 Lasiurus borealis
GGGGTACCTGGGCTAGGAGTATTCCTAGGGGCTACTAAAGGCTGCCTGTTGAGCCTCTTGAACAGGGATAACGGGTGGGAGGCTTTGTGGGTCCCAACCAGTTGGTGCATCCGCCGCCGCTGCTGCAGCCAATAGAGCATCTCCACTTTGTCCAGCTTCATCTTGTCCAGGTAGCGCCGCCCCCTGAACATCACTGGCTCGCCAAAGACCACCTCAATCTCCTCTAGGAGTGAAGCCAGCGGAGCCTCCATGAGATGGAGCTTCCTATGTAGACGGTCTCGGACTTGATTCTCCTCCAATAAACGAGTCAGATCCATGTCAGTCTTTTGGAAGAAACGGTCGGGGTCAGAGGCGTGTCGCTCAAACCACTCCAGTTTCCCCAGCAACATCTCCCGCACCTGAATGGGATGCAGGGTCTGCTCCCAGGCACTCAACAATAAAGGCAGCTGCCTCAGCCGGGCGTTGGAGCTGTACTTGATAGCCATGTCCAGCCGGGTCTTGTCAGGAACCTCCAGAATGGACCACAACCGTTCCAGACGCTTCTGCAGACTTGGGATTTTGAGAGATTCTCCCAGGAGGCTGGCCGTCCTAGTTTCTAGATCGTGCTCCAACACCGTGTCCCAATCCCACTCTCCCGGCACAAAATCTGGCTCTTCGTCTTCCAGCAGTGGAGGTGGGGGCTGGATCTTCAGGGACTCTCTGACAGGGGCCACGACCTCCACGGGAACATCCTCTTCGTACATTTGGAAGATGACATGGAGGAAATCTGTCACCTGGTTGGTGAGGTATCTGCAGTAGTCATCCGCAGACAAGATGGTTTTCGCCCAGGTTATTCCTGAGTTCTTGTCTTTGTTTACTTGGAATGAGGAAAGAGAGGACTGTACAGTCGGTCTCTTGGGACAAAGACCAACCAGCTTGGGGTTGATGACACGACGATGCTTTTCTTGATTCAAAAAGGCTGAGGATAGGAGCATGGACCAGTCCTTACTGCTTGCAGGCTCAACCAGGGGTCCCTGATCAAACGAGAAGTGGTCCACAGAGACACGGCTCATCAGCTCCTTATACACCTCCCTGATGCTGTTCCCAACGAAGAGATCAATATCCATCTCCTCAATCAGCTTGGGATCCAGCTCGCCAGCGAGGTGATTATATAGGGGCCCAGTCCCTTCAACGTGAAAGGAATCCAACACCTTCCTCTCAGAGACCTGTACACTAGCTGCCTGGACCACGATCTGATTTCTCAGCTTCAAAGTGACTGTCGCCGGCTGTGGGTGACGTGGAGGGGGTTGGGGGAACTGGGGACCCCACTGCCCAGAGGTTTCTTTTTCCTCGTTCAACATTCTCTTCATCTCTTCTATGCGATGTGCCCTGCCTGGCTGGTGGGTCAGGGCCCCCAGGAGCGGGGACACGCCTGAGTCCATTGGTGAGTAGCGAGTCCACTCCAATTTCATGTTCTTCATTATCTGCTTCAGGTCCTCGGCCACCGTGTCCACCGCCAGCTCCGGTTTGCTCTCTGCAAACAGGACCAGTGGGGTCAAGGGGCGAGGGAGGAGCGGGGGAAGGCCCAGTTCATCCGCTAGCTTCCAGCCCTCACGCAGAGAGGGCATGGACTGGCCCTTCTGAAGCTGGTAGAGAGGCAGGTAGGAGATGGTGGGAGACACGCTGCTCACAGCTGCCACCGAATACCTGGGCAGCGACTCCATCTGTGAGGAGGTGAAGCTCTCTCCCTTCTTTTGCACGGCACTCAGCCAGCGGAGCGTCTTCCTCTTTAGCCGGGGGATGGCCTTCAGTTCCTTCAGGGGATCGAGTCTCGGCTCACTGAAAAACTCCCGCGAGCGGCTGAGTTGGATGAGATAGCTCAGGTTGAGGTTGCAGTACGGTATCTGGGCAAAACTGGTGCTGTGAGGCCGGTAAGGCTTGGAAGTCGGGTGTCCGAAGGGGCGCAGCTTGTAGATGCCGCCCCGGGCCTGCTCCACCTTGAGCAGGGCGCGGAAGTCGGTGAGCAGGCCGCGGTAGACCTCCGGGCTGGTGAGGCAGATGGTGCAGTCTCTGGCGAGGTTGGCGGCCAAGCGGGTGAGCGTGGCGGATTCCGTGAAGACATAGGTGGAGGTGGGCAGCGTCTTCAGCAGGTTCAGGTAGCGCAAGAAGAGCTGCTCGCAGCTGAGCAGCACGTACACCAGCACCCGCTTCCGCAGCCTCTGGTTGTTGAAGTGGCTCAGACTCGGCTCGGCGGGAGGCTCCTGCCAGCTGCACTTCAACTCGTCCAAGATGACCTCCAGGAAACGGTGCGGGCCCTCGGGAGGCATCCGCTCCGCCAGCTCGCACCGGGCCAGCCGCTTGGCCACCCGGCGGCACACGGCTGCCACCGTCAGCCGGGAGACCGGCAGGGACGGAAGCATTGGGACCTCCTGCGGGAGGCGCTTCTGAGCCTCGGGGTGCGCCTTCCCGCTCGGGAAGAGCGACAGCGGACGCAGCAGCCGGTGGTAAAACCGCTGGAGCTCGGGTTCAGGTTTAGGTTTAAAGGGCTTCATTTTAGCGCTGGCGCCAAAAGCTGTCGAGGGAAGAGGCGGCCAAACGGTTACTAAGGCAACTAGGGCTCTAATAGCCAGAGTGCGCTTGCGCGGCCAGGGCTCACCGCGCCTCGAACGTTGGGGTGGGCGGGGCTTGCGCGCGCGCGCGCGCGACCCAGGGGGCGGGGCAAAGTCTGGCTGGCGAGGCTCCGCCTCCTCGCGATGCCGCCGGGATTTCCGCCGCAGGACGCTTCTAGCTGTTCAGATCCTCCTGTCAGTGACCGGGTCCGAGATGGCGTCGGACTCGGGGGACCGGGAGACCGCCTGCACGGTGAGGGTCGACGCCTTAGGTGGGAGCCTCGCGGGATAGAGAGCCACGACCCCTAGGGGAGGGGGGATCGTTAACTCGAGAAGGAGGCGGAAGCAAGAAGCGGGCACTGGAAGGGGACCTGGGGACCCGGCTTGAAAAGTGCGATAGATAGTAGGAGAGCCCTTGGCTTTAATGTGGGAGGGGTCGGGCGTTTCTGCCCCCCCCCCGGCCTTTGGGGTGGTTGCAGGCGAGGCAGTGAAACAGGGTCCCGCAAGAGGGGTGCTCAGCTCTCATCGGCGTCTTTGCAGTTGGAGTTCGCCGTGCAGATGACCTGTCAGAGCTGCGTGGACGCGGTGCGCAGGTCCCTACAAGGGGTGGCAGGTAAGAAGAGCCCGTACATTTTCTGAGAACCGTCCAGAGGCCTCTGGGAGAGGTCGGCAAGGGCAGGAACCCAGCGTCAGCTTGGGGTTTGGACAGGCTGCCTTCCAAGCTTTGTGACCTCAGGTCGGTTGTGTAACCTTCCAGCCTCGTTTCCTCGCCTGCCAGATGAGGAGGACAGTGTCACCATCCTGATGTGTACAAAGCAGAGCACACAGCTTTTGGCACACCCTGCAGGCCAGGGCCGCAGGACTTTCCCGCCATCCTCCCCCCCGCATGCCCCATGCATCAAGAGACACACCTCTAGGTGGATCTGGAACTCCAAGGCGTCACAGGCTGCTGGGTGGCCCAGGGTGAGATGATGTTGTGTGGAGTGAGGGACAATTTGGTCATCTGGAGGTTTTCCCTTTCACAGAATTGCCCTGTTCCTTTTTTTTTTTTTTTAATATATTTTATTGAATTTTCACAGAGAGGAAGAGAGAGGGAAAGAGAGTTAGAAACATCGATGAAAGAGAGACATCGATCAGCCGCCTCCTGCATGCCCCGTGCCCGCAACTGAGATACATGCTCCCCGACCGGAATCGAACCCGGGAACTCCCAGTCCCCAGGCTGACGCTCTATCTGCTGAGCCAAACCAGCCTCGGCCCCGGAGTCTTTTTTTAGAGAAATTTCTATGAGTTTATTTGAACCAAACTAATGATAGAGGCTGGGGAGCAAGATCTCAGATGCTCCCAGAATTGCCTCGTTGTTGCAGAGGAGGAGATGCTGTGTCTGCCTGATCTCTTACAAATTCTGCCTGTTCCCGGCCGGTGTCCAGGATGCGGCAGGCGATCTGCAGAAGCGGCCGATGAGACCCTTTGGAGCCACAGCCCAAATATTCCTGCCTCTCACGTGCTGCCCCTCGCAGTTGCACTTCTCAGTGTCGCCTCCTCTGAGCAGGCCCCTTGTCTGGACCACAGTTGTTACTCGCTTCTCTGCCTGCTGGTTAACCCAGGCAGAGTCTGAGCTCTCCCACAGCCTGTGAGCTCCCTGAGGGTGAGGATCAGTACTTCCCCTGGCCCTAGCCTCCTCCATGCCAAGGTCACATTTGTTGGAAGAATACGGAGGAGGGAAAGCAAAGAGAAAGGGAAGGCCAGTGGTCAGTAGCAGGCAGTTCACAGGGCGCTAGCTGAATAGGGCAGGAAATGCCCATTTAACTGTCTTCAGGCCTGCCCGGGCCTCCCCTGGACTTTCCCCTGCTGTGCAGCCAACACCCTCACTGAGGTCAGAGCAGAGTGGTTGTCTTTGCTCTGGCAGCACGTGTACTAAAAGCGGAGTAATTGCCGAAACCGGTTTGGCTCAGTGGATAGAGCGTCAGCCTGTGGACTGAAAAGTCCCAGGTTCGATTCTGGTCAAGGGCAAGTACCTTGGTTGCGGGCACATCCCCAGTAGGGGGCGTGCAGGAGGCGGCTGGTCGATGTCTCTCTCTCATCAATGTTTCTAACTTTCTATCCCTTTCTCTTCCTATCTGTGAAAAAAATCAATAAAATATATATTTTTTAAAAAGCAGAATAATATAGGGAAGGTTTGCATGGGCCTTAAAGAAAAAAAAACACAAGCGGATAATTGTAAGCCCTACAGGTGAGAGCAGCATTTAGAGGATTCAAGGGTTCTCTTAAAAGGCTTGGGAGCCCTGAATATCTGAATGAAAGAGAAGCTCCTTTCTTCCTCTTTTGAGTTGGCTCGATGCTCTGCAACACTCAGCACGTGTCAGAATTATCCCACAGGCTGTGTACACACAGGGGTGACTTTGGGGACTCGAGGGGCAGTGGAGACATACTGACCCCCAGAGCTCCTGCCCTCACAGAGGACTGAAATCAGTGCAGCGGGAGTGACGAGGGGAAGTGGCAGCTGCTACAGGAGGGCAGAGGATGGGCTCCCAACCCAGCTAGAGGCTGGGAGCTGCCTGTCAGATGAGCGGTGCCCAGGTGAGGTACTCGCGCTCTGGAGCTAGGCTGCCCGGGGTGCATTCCAGTTCCGCAGTTTACTACAGTGCGATTTTGAGCGAGTTTCTTAATTTCCCTGTGCCTCGGTTTCCTCATCTGTAACATGAGGCTAATAGTACTCAACTCACAGGGTTTCTTGAGTGTAGAAGGAGTTACTACAGGTATAGTACGAAAAAGTCCACAGTGCATGCTCAGTACAGGTTAGCTCTCATGATGATGATGCTAGACCCCTTTCTTATGTACATATGAGCTTTATTGAGATGTACTTCACATATCACAAAATCACCATTTAAAGTATACGGTCCAGTGGTGTTTAGTACACTCACAGAGGTGTGCAACCACCAATTATATTTCATCACCTCATAAAGAAATTGAACCCTTTAGTTACCACCTTCCTACTCCTCTACCCCCTAATCTCCCTTCTGTCCTTATAGATTTACCTATTCTGGACATTTCCTCCAGAATGGTATCATCTAATACGTGGTCTTTTATGACTGGCTTTTTCATAACAATATTTCCAAGGTTCATCCATGTTGTAGTACATAGTGCTTCTTCGTTCCTTTTTATGGCTGAATAGTATTCACTGTATAGAAATACCACATTTTTAATCCATCAGTGGATGGGCATTTGGAGTGTTTTCACCTTTGGCTATTATGAATAATGCTTCTCTGATAGCCCACTTTTATAAAAACATTTTTAAAAAAAATTATGCATGTTTAGGGGTTATGGCCTGAAGTCTCCTGTCAATCCCTGCTTGGTAGGGGATGATCCCTGAGGTCCCCTGTCAAGCCCCACAGGGGCAGTGGAGAGCATAGCCTCAGGTCCCTGCTGATTGTTCGTTTAGGCTCCTTATTGGAACTTGGCCTCAGCTGTGGAACAGCCATCTTTGTGATGGAGTGATGGTCAATTAGCATATTTCCTCTTATTATATAAGATGTTAACCCCATCGGTTAGTGGGGTTGGCAGGGGAAACCATGTAGAGAAGCTACTAGAAAAGCTAAGAAATTATAGACTAAACAGTTTGTCCAGATCAAGGAGATCATAGTCAACCCACCATTCTTAAGTATATAAATCCGTGGTTATTATAGTATACACTTAAAGTATGTACACTTAGAAATGCTAAAAATTTGAAATGGTCTAAAGCAAATAAATAGAAAAGAAAAAAATTATGTATGTTTAAAAAGTTATAGATAATGTGCCGCATATAATAAGGACTCACAACAATCCTGGGAGTGGTGACATTATCCTCACTTTCTTTATAAAAAATCAGCCTTAGGGTAAGGTCCTTACACAGCTAGAGGGCAACTTCCTAGCCTGGAAGGTTGGTGAAGATGGGGACGGGAGTCATCCTCTGCTTCTCTTCTCCCCGTTCCCAACACAGGGGTGCCCGCCCTCTGCTGCCCTCAGCCCCTTCTCTCCTCCCAGGTGTCCAGAGTGTAGAGGTGCAGTTGGAGAACCAGATGGTCCTGGTGGAGACCACCCTGCCCAGCCAGGAGGTGCAGGCCCTCTTAGAAGGAACAGGGCGGCAGGCGGTACTCAAGGGCATGGGCACTGGCCTATTGCGTGAGTAACTACTGTGGCCTTGGCCTTGGCTTTCTGGGCGGGAGGCGGCCAGAACTGGTATAAATCTAACCATGGGATTTTGTGGCTTTGGGTTGGAGAGGCTTGGGAGAAGGTGGGAAGTTATGTGGGGCTCTCTCCATGCCCTTCCCCAGCCGATGAAGAGGTGGGTCTGGGTGAGGTGGCAAACCAACCCGGGTGTCTACTACCTTGCAGAGAATCTGGGGGCAGCAGTGGCCATTCTAGGGGGCCCTGGCCCTGTGCAGGGGGTGGTACGCTTCCTACAGCTGACCCCTGAGCGCTGCCTCATTGAGGGGACCATTGATGGCCTGGAGCCTGGGCCACACGGACTCCATGTCCATCAGTTCGGGGACCTCACAAGGAACTGCAACAGGTAAGTTGTCTGTAATCTCCCTTGCAGCATCCTCATCCCCCCAGTGCATACTCACTATGTGCAGGGGGCTCTAGTCAACCCTTCACACACACTTTTGCATTTGGTCCTCATAAAACTCTGTGGGGCATATACACACAGGCCCATTCTACAGATGAGGAAACTGAGAATCAAAGAGGTTAAATGATTTGTCAAAGGCCCCAGAGCATGTAAATAGTAGAGTGAGGATTTTGAACCAAAATCTGACCTTGATGGTCCTGCTCATACTACCTTTCTGTCTCTAACATGGAAGGTGACCCCCTGTGTCACGGTGACTCCCTGTGTCACGGTGTTTGTCATACTATTAGTTGTTTGCTCATTTGTGTCTCCCTTAGAAGCTTATTGAGGACAGGCCCAATGTTCGATTCTTCTTAATACCCTCAACCCAAAGCCTGGCATAGAGTGAGCCTGTTTGTTGAATGCATGCATGCATGAATGAATGAACAGATGAACGAACGACAGAAAGAAACACATGCAGTTAAAGTAAGAGGATGGATCAGCTGGCCTGCGAGCTGCTGTTTCACTGCCTAACTGCTACCTTTTCTTCCTAGCTGTGGGGACCACTTTAACCCTGACGGAACATCTCATGGGGGCCCTCAGGACTCTGACCGGGTAAGTGCCCAGCTCTGTGAGGCTCAGGCTGAGACCGAGCCCGAGGTCTCCAGAGAGAGGCAAGCAGCCCTTGGGTCTGTGAGTGAGATTCCTTGTTGGAGGGGTCTTTCCCCTTCACCTTATTTTGTTCCAGTTAGGAGCCTTTATGGACACTTTCTGTCCATGGCGGGGGCGACCTCTGAGCGCCCTGGTTGCAGCACAGAGAGAATCCTGGCTGGAGGCCGCTGGGAGCCCCCAGCCGGCCCCTGGTGCAGCCCTAAAGGGCGTGGGCAGTGGGGAAGCTTCCTGGGGAGCTGACAGTGTAGAAGTTGAAGGTTTTACCTAAACTGAACAGGCCGTTCCCCAATGCTCCAGCTCCCGGTCCCAGAGTTTCATTTTCACCAGAGAATTGTTTTCCTCATTGATAGTGAGTCCTGTGTTGCCTTAATGATGTTTGCCTATTTGAGAACTGTTTGTTCTGTTAGTTACTCCATGTTTTGATTTAAATTAACTCATTGTTTTTCTTTGGTAAATTGGGTTCTTTTAGTGCTTTCGTCTGTCACCGAGTTTCAGACATATTCTAAGGTAGAGAAACTACTGTCCTGAACCCGCAGGTCCCTGTTCCCCAGCTTCAGCAGTCACCCCCTCGCCAGTCCTGTTTCATCTCCACCCCTGGCCCTTCACCATTATTTTGAATCAAAGCAAGACATTATTATTTTTTTAAAATATATTTTATTGAGTTTTTACAGAGAGGAAGGGGGAGAGAGAGAAACACTGATGAGAGAGAAACATTGATCAGCTGCCTCTTGCACACCCCCGTCTGGGGATGTGCCTGCAACCAAGGTATGTGCCCTTGACTGGAATGGAACCTGGGACCTTTCAGTCCTCAGGCCGATGCTCTATCCACTGAACAAAATCAGTTTTGGCAAGACATTATTTCATATAATGAAGGTAGATTGATTTCTTCAACGAGACACGTGATCTTGCCACAGAGAATGAAAAACCAGTACTTCCAGCTTAATAGGAGGATCATTGTAGAAATAAACCAGTTCAGGCTTAGACCGAGTTCTGTGTCCTGCCAGGGACTGAGGTCCCTTTATCTTGGTTCAAGTGATTAGCAAATATTCGAGAGGTGTTAAAGGCCTGTGAACACCAAAGGGAAACTTTGTCCTGGATGTCAAACAAGTGATTTAAAGTTTCCTAATGCCCTGTCCTCACACACCTAATACCACCTACTTCACTTCCTGGTTGTGGGTTCCTCCATGCGGGTTTCAGTCCTGGGACTGGGGACTCTTCACCCCCGAACCTCTCAGGCCACAACACAAATGAAAACATGGCGTATGTTTATAATTCATGTAACTGATTTTTTTTTTTAATTTTACTTCTGACAACTGTCACATTTCTCATGGTCAAAAGTTTTTACCCTCCTGCCCCCCGCATCCCTACCCCTACCCCCAGAATTTGAGAAGCCTTTCTGTCTTGTCCACTGCACCGTGGCCTGCTTGTGTTTAGTGTATCAGTGATAGATTGCTGGGAATCAAATGACTCCAAACTTAGGGGTTTCAAACCACCAGCATTTCTCATCTCATGTTCTGTGGGTGCAGTTGAGTGGGGGCCTCTGGCTTAGGGTCTCTCAGGCTGCAGCCCAGGTGCTGGCTGGGGCTGCAGCCATCTCCATGCTCAAGGTGGGAGGACCTGCGTCCACGCTGGCTCACATTGCTGTGGGCAGACCTGCGGGCCTCCCTGGCTGTTGGCCAAACATCAGTCCTTTGCCACGTGGGCCTCACCCTGGGCAGTTCACAGCCCGGCAGCTGGTTTCCCTTGAGCAAGGGAGTGGGAGAGGCGTCCAAAACCGAAGCCACACTTTCTTTTGTAACCTGATCTTGGAAGTGACACTAGGTGCAGCCCAGCCTCAGGGCAACACGCAGGGTGTGAGTACAGGGGAGGTGCATCTTGCAGGCTGTCTTCCCCACTGAGCCTGACAGGGGCTGAGCAGGAAGTAGGCAGGTTTGACAGACAGGAGTGGGAATGGCAGGCTCAGCAGAGGAAACACCACAGGCAGAGCCCTTGAGATGTGAAGCTGCTAGAAGCATCTGGGAATTGACAGCCCCGAGTCTCTCATGAAGTCAGTTTTTTGTTGTTGTTGTTGTTAAATATATTTTATTGATTTTTTTTTTTACAGAGAGGGAGAGGGATAGAGAGTTAGAAACATCAATCAGCTGCCTCCTGCACACCCCCTATTGGGATGTGCCCGCAACGAAGGTATATGCCCTTGACCAGAATCGAACCTGGGACCCTTCAGTCTGCAGGCTGACACTCTATCCTGGGCCAAACCAATTAGGGCGAAGTGAAGGTTTTTTGTTTGTTTGTTTTTTAAAGCATATGCTTTTAATATATTTTGTTGATTTTTTACAGAGAGGAAGGGTGAGGGATAGAGAGTTAGAACATCAATGAGAGAGAGACATCGATCAGCCGCCTCCTGCACACCCCCCACTGGAGATGTGCCCGCAACCAAGGTACACGGCCCTGACCAGAATCGAACCTGGGACCCTTCAGTCTGCAGGCCGATGCTCTATCCGCTGAGCCACACCGGTTTCGGCAAATGTGTTTCATTTTTATTACCTTCTAAGGCAGAGCCAGCTTGTAGGAAGAGCCCGGACAGGCCTTTGGCCCCGTTTTTCTTCTGTCTCCCTGAGGCTGGACATCGGGGAAGGGATGCCAGCTGCCTCTAACGGTCAAGAAGCCAAGCGTGGCCAGCTCACACCCAGAGGAGCTGCAGATGGCCAAGGGCTGAGAGTCATCAGGAGGCGGAGAACTGGGCTTGGAAAGAAGCAGGAAGGGGTTAGCTCCTGAGGCCAGGAGGCAAGGCTGGCAACGGCCTGGTGGGAGAAACAGTCTGGTCCAGTGGTCATGGCTTCCTAGGAAGGGGTCACCGGCTGTTTTCAGGGTGCTCCCCTCCTGCCCAGATTTCGGTTCCAGGGAGGGAGCATTAGTTGGCTTCCTATGTCCTGGGCCATCGCTTTATCCTACCTGACTGTACCCCAGGGGGCTCTGGTACTTCTGGGGAGTCAGATCCTGGGAAGCCAGAACCTCGCAGCTGGGCTCCATGTGCTCTTTCCCTGGTCTCATGGCAGCACCGGGGAGACCTGGGGAACGTCCACGCTGATGCTAATGGCCAAGCCGTCTTCAGGATAGAGGACGAGCAGCTGAAGGTAGGCCGGAAAACCAAGCGGGGACCTTTCCGCACAGGTGGGTACACTGTCTGAGACCATTTGTTGTCCCCCTCAAAGGTCTGGGACGTGATTGGCCGAAGCCTGGTCATTGATGAGGGAGAGGACGATCTGGGCCGGGGCGGCCATCCCTTATCCAAGATCACGGGGAACTCAGGAGAGAGGTGGGTAACGCCGCCCCTGGAGGAGGCTGTGCTCTGCCAGCCGTGCATGCGGACCCCACGAGCGGCCCAGACAAGCACCCACGCTTGACCACACGTTCTTCTGCAGGTTGGCCTGTGGCATCATCGCACGCTCCGCTGGCCTCTTCCAGAACCCCAAGCAGATCTGCGCCTGCGACGGCCTCACCATCTGGGAGGAACGAGGCCGGCCCATTGCTGGCAAGGGACGGCAGGAACCGTCCCAGCCGCCTGCTCACCTCTGAGCAAGGCCTCAGCCTCAGCCTCTGGTCCACCGTCCTCCCAGCTGCTCCTCCTCCTCCTCCAGGGGAAGGGGAGCCCTGCTTGCCTCGTCCAAGAACAAGGGTCCGGGGTGTGCAGGGGTCACTGCGATGCTCCCTTGGCGAAGTAAAGTTGTCCTGTTCAGGTGGAGCTCTGTTTTGTCCATGTCCCCACGTCCCAGGGGCATGGTGAACACGGTCCCTCTGTCCCTGCCCTCCCCTTCGAGAGCCAGCTCTTGGGTTTGGGAGCCAAACAAAACTGGATTTAAAGCCACACGCCTCCTGAGGGCCGCCGCCTCCTCAGGATCTCAGTGAAGGACCACACAGTCCTATTGCTGCTTGTGCCTTGTCTCCCTGCCCTCCCTGTGGCCAGTGGAGGTACCCTACATCCTTCCAGCGCATCCCTCTTTTTAAAAAGTCATCTGTCTTGAATGATTTCTTTACTCACAAGAGGAAGACTCTGAATTAATCTAATAAGTGCTTGGCACATGTAAGTTAAAGGAGCAGTGGCCGTGATTTTGAGACCGAATGGAGCCCTGGAGGCAGCCCCAAGGCAAGCTCATAGCTCACAGAAATGGCCGATATCCAGGGTTAGTGTGTGGCCAGGGATTCTGGTCCTCCCACTCATCTGCTTTCCTGCTCACCTGTAACCCCATTGGACTGTGTCAGGCTTGCTCACCCATGACAAAATGGCTTTCATGACACGTGGGCTGTCAGAGTACAAACTTGGCCCTTGCCGCTGCCGGCATGGAAGCAGGTGGGGGGGTTCGCATTTAGCTGGCCTTGCCCGAGATGTGCCTGGCTCTGCTCCCATTTCCAGGCCCTGCCTGGTCCCCCCGAAGGTTGCTGGCTGTGCCTCTCGCCCCAGCCACTAGACCCCGCTCTTTCTTGCCTAACCTCTCTGGTTGCTTTCCAGCTCCCCTTGTTTCTTGGGAAACCAAATCCTCTTAATCCTGGGGCCCTCGGCTGTCTTCCATGCCCGCTTCATTTCAAGAACTCCTCTTGGATGCTGCCCACAGCCAACCCCTGACCTCCACTCACCTCTCTGCTGGAAGTATGGCTGGATTTAACCTTTTTATGGCTACACTGCTCACCATCCTCTACCGTGTTTCGACTCAACATGCCCATTGGCTTTTCTTTCTCCTAAACTCTCAGCGGTATAGTTTACAAACTTTGTTTTTAATCACAGAACACTGTCCACGCATCTTGACGCCACATCTGTAAAGCAGACGTGGGCTATCCCGGGGCTCTGGAGAGCACAGTTTGAAAATCTTGGCCAAATTTAGACTTTTTTGTGTGTTAGCTCTCAACTTCTGCCATGTCCATGAACCATCTGTACTACCAAATACTTTACATGGATTCATTTTTAAACTTACTTAAAAAGGACATTGTAATCATAGTTACTAATACTGAACCTATATTGGGATTATTAAGTGCCAGGCTCTGTTTTAAGCATTTTACATGCAGTAATTACTTTAATCCTCATGACAATACTACAAAGTAGGTTCTGTTATTATCCCGTTACAGAGGAGGAAACTGAAGCACAGAGGTAGTTACGGGACTTGCCTTAAGACACACAGTAACATGGCCCAGTACCATGGCCCTATGCTCTGACCCACTATATTAGTTCTCATTGTCAGGTATGGAAAGCAAGATTGAGTTGTCATAAACAGCAGTTGGCTAGAAAAAGAACACACGTAGCCATTAAAATAAGTGTTTAGCCAGGAACGCCACAAATCATGTATAAACTAAGCGGTTTTGCACTGCAGTTTAGGGAACCCAGGCAATTTCTTCTGCCCCTGTTCTCTCAGCTCCGTTTATGTCTCTGCCACAGCGGCTTTCTCAGGGGCCCCAGGCTTCTTGCCCTCATGTCTCAGGGACCTACCGTCTCCTCTGCCCTCTTCTCCCCGAGCTCACTTCCGGCATTCCATCCGGAGCTCTGCCTGGGATTCCGCATTGTGGGTGTTCGGGGCTGTGAACACTGAAAGAACCTTCTACTGTGTGCAGCTGAGTTCTGGCAGAGGGGCCTGACTGGAGTCCTCTCCAGAGCAAAGGCAGAGCCTCTTCTCCAGATTCCTGGCTGGCTGGCTCCACTACGAATGTCCTCAAGTGGGCAGGCACCCTTGTCCCTGGATCAGCAGCCTGCGTGTCACCTGGAAATGTTAGGAATGCAAATCTGGGGCTTTCACTCCAGATTTACTGAATCAGAAACTGTATATTTTTTAAGGAATAAAGAAAAAAAAAGAATTTAAAAAAGGAAACGAAACTGTGTGCTCTCTGGCCCGTGGTCTCAGTGGTTAGAGCATTGGAATGGTCTTGGGTTTGAGTTCCATTCAAGGGCATGTACCTGGGTTGCAGGTTTGATCCCTGTACCCCTCTGCTCCTCTCCCCATAGGGGTGTATTGGGGAGGCAACCAATCGATGTCTCTCTCTCACATCTATGTTTCTCTCACTGTCTCTCCCTTCTTCCCTTCCATTCTCTAAAAATCAATGGAAAAAATATCCTCAGGTGAGGATTAACTAAATAAATAAATTACACTTACAGTGTTTTGTTTTTAAACTGTGGATGAAGCCTAGAAATCTGTCTTAACAGGCCACCAGGTGATTTTAAAGCACGCTAAATGTTGAGAACTACTAGTCTCAACTTTTACTAAGCTGAGGGCCGCTCTGGCCAAGTGGCTCTGTTGGTTAGAGTGTCTTTCAGTGTACACCAAAAAAGAAAAAAAAAAAAAAGGTGCAGGTTCTGTCCTAGATCAGGGGCGGAGGGGAGGCAACCGATCAATGTTTCTCATATTGGTGTTTATCTCTTCCTCTCTCTCTAAAAATCAATAAAAACATATCCTCAGGTGAGGGTTAAAAATAAAAATAAAAACAAAATATTTTAAAAATAAGTAAGTAAATAAATAAAAGTCTAGGGCTCAGCATCCTCTCCGAGTTGTCAGAGTGGTGTGTCTGACTGCTGCTCCCTATCCTGGTGTGGGAGTAGAGATCAGGACCATCCTCCAGCCCCCAAACTTGCTCTGTAAGTTAAATACATGTGTGTACACACCGACTTAAAGTATCTTAGCCAGAGATGGAGACAAGATTATACCTAGAAACTTAGGTAAGGGAAGCACCGTAACAGAGAGCGAGCTCGCTTTCAGGCAAACAGAAAAGTGCTCTGAATTCCGGGGGTCTGATTGTCTAATAATACCCCTGTCAATTTCAGCAGGAAAGAATCCTGTCATCATGTTTGTGACGTACATTAGTGGTCTCAGTGCACTGAAAAGACTATTAGCAATTTATTTATTTTTAAAATATATTTTTTATTGATTTCAGAGAGGAAGGGATAGGGAGAGAGAGAAACATCAATGATGAGAGAGAATCATTGATCGGTTGCCTTCTGCACGCCACCTACTGGGGATGGAGCCCACAACCTGGGCATATGCCCTGACCAGGAATCCGACATAGGTCAATGCTCAGCCACTGAGCCACAATGGGCCAGGCCAATTGCTTTTTAAAAAGATTAGTGTGATAGGCTGATACTAGCCTCAAAATGATCAGGTCCTAACCCTTGGAATCTGTCAATCTTACGGTATATGGAAAAAAGGGTCTTTGCAAATGTGACTAAATATTTTGAGATGAAATTATCTGGATGGGCACTAAATGCAATATCCTCAGGTGAAGATTAACAAAAAAATAAATTTGTGGTAAATTTGTTATAGCAGCCACAAGAAACTGATATAATTACCACCCAATGTTTTGAAATTAAGCCTAGTGTTCCTTAAGCCTTTAAATTACAAATTTTATTGTTCTATTTATAAAGCTGGTACGGTTTTAACAGACAATTTTCCTGCTCTTTGTTTGGTTTGGATTACTGAGAGTTTTTGCCCTGGCTGGGTAGCTCAGTTGGTTAATGTTGTCCAGATACGCAAAGGTTGTGAGTTTGATCCCTGGTCAGAGCACATACAAGAATTAGCCAATGCCTGTATATTCAGGGGGAACTGAAATTGATGTTTTCTTCCTCTCTCTCTAAAAAGATAAAATAAATAATACATTTAAAATACTAAAAAAAGTATTGCTGGAAATAAAAAGCTGTTTACTTTGTGTGTTTGTTTTTTTTCAAGTATTGTATGCCTCATTTGCACTTCTTTCCCTATAGAATTTCCAGTTCATATCCTTGGCTCATTTATTTAATTTTTTCCCCATAAAAATTTGTAGTTTTTTATACAGTTGCCCCGAACAGCAGATACATATCTAATTGCCATTCGTATCTCCACTTGGATGACTTACTTGCTAGTAGAGGCATCTTAAACTTATAATGTCCCAAACGGAATTTCTGGTCTTCCACAGAAAACTTATTTCCCCTGCAATATTATTCATCTCAGTTAATGCTTCCAGTGGCTCAGTGTCATCTTTGGTTCCTCTTTCACAAATGACATCCAATCACAGCTCTACAGTCCAATCTGACCACTTCCCCTGAATTCTATTGGGCCACCTTGATCCATGTCACCATCATCTCTCTCCTGTATTTTTTATCTTTTGGAGAGAGTAGGAGAGAGAGGGAAATGCAGAGAGAAACATTGATGTGAGAGAAACACATCAATTGGTTGCCTCCTGCAGGTGCCCCAACCAGGGCCCAGGCCTGGGAGGAGGCTGCGACTGAGGTACGTGCCCTTGAGCAGAATTGATCCCGGGACCCTTCAGTCTTCAGGCTGATGCTCTATCCACTGAGCCAAACTGTATTTTAGAAGTAGTGGTCATTTTTCTGAGAAAACAGCTGTTTTCTGTTTTTGCCCATTCCTATATCACTTCTCGGCCTTTTGGCTAAGATCAAGTGTAGCATCTGTTCTTATCAGTTTAATATCTGATACATCCTCTATCCGAGGATGTTATATTAAATGTATTTTTGGAATAGGGAGATGCATCGATCCAGTATGACAGTACCTCTGGGAACTGTGCACTAAAAAAAAAAAAAAAAAAAAAAAAAAAAAAAAAAAAAAAAAAAAAAAAAAAA
>PVJN01046443.1:0-16434 GCA_004026805.1 Lasiurus borealis
ATGTTGTAAGTTTGCATGCATTCAGGTATGTGCATGTAATCTGGGGCAAATATGAACTTAATGCTTTCCATGCATCCTAATTTTGCCAATATGGTGAATATTGTGACTGAAATCTGGTTCACAAAATATGGCCCAAGTAGGCAATTGCTCAGCTTTGAAAACTGATTTATGATGAATGAGGGCAGTTAAAGCATGCATTAGCTTCATGAGAAGGTGATGTGTTACAAAGGCCCTAAATCAAGGATCTGAGGGGGCTCCCTGATTGTTTCACATACAAGATTCCTTTTCCCCAGCAACTTGCTTCACCTCCTTGACCTCACCCTTTTCTGCCCCAGACCCTGCTCCAGCCAGTTACTTCCAGCTCAGCCTAATGTTTGAGCAGAGAACATCATGATCATAGAAAGTATTTTCCTACCAGTATTAGTGTGGAGGAGTTAAATTTGTTGAGTGATAAATAAACTAATGATCTCATAAAAGTTATCAGGATTCCCCAAAGTATATCAAGACTTCCCAAATAAAACACAACATTATCCAAGTAATAGGTTTACTCTTCCCTGGCTGACATTTCCTATCTCTGTCATGTGAATTATAATGCTCTTACAAATCCTTTTAAAAACTAGCAATAAAAAAACACCTTTGAATATTTTGAAGAGAATAATATTCCAAAGAAATGATTTTCAACTAGTGTTCTGTAGCAGACTGGTGTGACACTAGAATTTTTGAAACATGCAATACCTGACTATTTAGTCTAAGCCACTGATATCTTTTCCCCTTAGATGGTCAAATTTTAAAAAATGATAAAGGCCAATACAGTGTGAAAGAATCAAAATTACGCCTACTTTTTGCCAGATCAGCATATGGTTTTGGTGTGCTGGAGAAGTCTAGTAATGTACTGTGCCATGAGATGAAAAAGGTTGAAAATTGTTATTCTAAAGTATTGACAAATATGCTTTTTCACTGTTTCTTTGAGCCCCATAGCCCATGCCACTAAAGCACCAGGGCTGTTTTACCTTAATAGATTCAAGGAAAAGTAGTCATTGTGGCATATAGGTAGCATGGCCAGGATGCTGTTAAGAGGGAAGAGGTGAGTGAATGGTTACTAATCATGAGGCCAAAACCCTGGACTGTTCTGGGAGAACCTGGATGTTCTCTCTTGACATAAGGTACTACATAAATAAAATTTATAGGAAATTCCAGATACATATCCTGTGCATATGAGTTTGTAGACTATGTTCATTTCCATATCCATACACTTGCTCAACCATCATCCTTTTTAGTTATCAAACAAGCAAAAGGTAAACGACTTGGATTGTCACCTCAATAGAAATCCCAGGTATGATATTGTTTTTCCTTTTCAGCATTTAAGTGGCTTCTGTTTCATTTGCAAAATGCACCACATCCTATCAGGAATTAATTCTGGGCCATGGCGAGGTCAGCTGCAACCTAGTCACTATATGCCACTTGCACATGTCAGCACCAGATAACTGGAGAGTACTCCATGCAGCAAGTCCCCCCAGTAATTTCCCTAAACAGTCTCAGATGTGCCAAGGTGTGTTGATGCAGCTGTTTAGTCAGACTTACCAGGCACCTGCTCTCTGAGGCTCAGACAGAGCGATTAATTTCAGTCAGGCTTTTCCTAGCACTAATATCAAACAAATCCACATGACTTTTCCCCTAATACCTTCTGCTTGAAACCCCAAAAATAAAAACCAAACTCTCTGTGCTGAGACAGCTCTTGTCTCTTTATCTCATTCAAGGTATAGAAGCCAGGATAATTATGGAGAGACATATGTCAATGGTAATAAAGCAGTTACGTATGTTCACTATCTTTTTTGAAGATTAACTGTCTGCCACATTGCGGTATTTAAGTATGAAACCCTTTCAGGTTTAATACACATTCCCTAGCCCCCCTCTCTCCCATAAAACATAGTCTAGGAAAAGACACAATTTACATAACTTACAGCCAGAGGATTTCACTAATATAAACAATTCTGGTGCATAACAGGTGGCACCCACAAAGACTATTTATGAACTCCCTGCTCCTCCCTGCTGCCAAATCCAGGGTGACATGTTCATTGTTTTCCTCATAAAATCTGTGATTGCTTCTGCAGGAGCAAGAACAAGGGCTGACTTTTTATTCCATTTTTATAAGCATGGGTGAGCAGATGAAATTCAGAGGGGCCAAAACGAATACTAAGTTTCAGTCTGTCAGCTTCCAAAATGGCAAAGATGTTAAGCCTCCACATCACAGCTGCTAATGGAATTACTAGAACATTGTTAAGCTTCAGGGCTGGTTTTAAAAGATAAACTGATAGGTGTCATGTCCCTCTATGAGTAGACTAAGGTTAAAGATAGACCTTCTCTGCTCAAATCACTGAGTAATAAATACACTAAGTAAATGCAAATAAATAAACAAATGAAAATTATCCAGGTGTTGATGTTTAAATGTGGTAAAAACTAAAGACAAAGCTCTTTTCTATTAAGAAATCAATGACTCGTTCCAACTCATTCATAGCTACCAAGACATTAATTTTTATCACTCAAATAGGGATTTATGTAAATTATATCTAAGAATTCAGCCACTGTGCTAATAACACACTTCACAAAAAATAAATATAGTAAATGTCATGCTTGTAAAGACTTCAGTATGTGGAGCAACAATAAAAATAGTTATGTGGAAGAATAGGAAGTTTGAGTTTTTTGAGAGAGAATTAAGGTACTTCTTTAAAAAATCTTTCAGACCAATCTAGCTGAGCATATAGTATTTCTGTAAAGATTAAAAAGGCTACTGCACAAGAAACACAGCATATTCATTTGATATAACTTCCACTCCTTGAATTTTACACAGGAGACCTAAACAAAGAATAGCATAAGTCTATAATGGTCCATTATGAGACATTTCACATGCATAAATTCTCAGTATTTCATAAATACTGGAACTATGAAAAAATCACTCATGCCTTACATTTAGAAAATGGACCCTTGTGGAATATTGCCTTTTTCAACCTTAGCAAACATAAGTTAAATATTTATAAACCAAAGTATATTGAAATTATTTCTATTCTTTGGGGAATAGAATCAACACTTAAAAAGAATAAACCTGAGCTTAGTAGTCTTATGTGTATTCATAGTGTATATGTAACAACTCTGTAGAAGTATTAAAACTGATAGAGTTCCCTAATTTTCAGCTCACACCAGAATTTGTAAATGCAAGCTGTATAGTCAATCCTTTTAGAATTATTTTACTAACTGATTAATACCACTAACATTGATTAGTTTTGGTTTTTAAGGGAAATATAAGAAACAAAAGTAAAAATAACTAGTCCTCTAGAAACCTCTGTTGGTATATATATAATTAGATAATGAAAACAATACAAAAAGAAAAAAAAATAGTGAAATTTTTTCTCCCTTAACCTCTTCTTTTCTCCAAAAGCAGCCACTGTTAACTTTTCCTTTTATATCCTTTTAGAAAAATGGAGAAAAAGTTGTTTTAATGTAATAAGAAACAAATCATGCATACATGCATATTTTTACATATTTAACACTGTACCTTGACTTTAAAAATGTACGCATGTATACCAGAACTATTTTTCAGTATAAACAATTATTTTTCAAAAGGTCTTCAAAATTTTTTATCATGTTGTAATTATTTAGTTTCAGAATAAATAATACTTTCATTACTTTTAGTTGGAAGGGTGCAGACAGGGGAAGTGTATAAATAAAGATGAAATCAACATCATTGTACAAACATGTTGGTGGACTTTTGCAAGTCTATGGATAATGTGAATTCCTACAATGATATGTTAGGGTAAAAGGATTTACACATTTAAATTTCTGGTAAATACAATCAAACCTCCCAAGGTAGGTCAGCATATTTTATAACCTCACGAGGTAGAGTTCTTCACCAATTTACTGACTCCTAGTATTTTCAAATTTAATTATTTGTTTATCATATTGGTATGAATGCTAAATTTTTTTATGATTTCTATTTATATATTTTTAGCTTTTGCTGCTGAGTGAGGCTGAACAATTATTTATATGTTAAATATTCACTTTTTATTATTTGTAAATTTGCTGTACATATCCTTTGCCCATTTTCCTACTGTTGGTTGCCTTAGTCTATTAGATATTTAAAAATTAAGAAAAATTGGTGTTGATCTGACTTATGTAAATATCTTTTTTCCAATTTGTAATTTGTCTTTTGTTCTTTTTCATGTTGTTTTCTATTCATACAAAATCTTTATTTTCTAATATGTTTTATGTTGTGAAATTTATTAATATTTTCTTTGTAAATTCTGCATGTTCTACTTTTTGAAGAGTTTCTCTCTGCCAAGATTATAAGTACATTTAACAATGATATTTAAAAACTTTTTATAGGTAGTTTTTTAATGTTTAGTAGTTTCTTTCATCTAAAGTTTATTTTGATGTAGAAAATATAGTTGGAATCTAGTTTCATCTTTTTCTGCACTAGTTAGCCACTTGTCCCATAGTATTTGCTGAGCAATATTTTTTCTCAGTGGTTTTTAAACAAATACCAATACTACAGAATAAATGTTACATACATACAGGCCTGCTGTAGTCTCTCTTTTTTGGCTTTATCCAATACCAGTTTACTTTCATTATTACAACTTCATGATGCATTTTAATATTTAGTAAAGTAGTGGTCTCATCTTTTTCAAAATTACCATGAATATTCTCAGATATTTTTTCCAGATAAATTTTAATTTTAATGGTAAAATTATTCTGAATTCTGTCAAATTTTCATTGTTTTATATATTTAATAAATAAAATAAAATATATATTTTTTTACTTCCCTGTGACCCAAGAATTAAGTTTTTGTTTTTGTTTTTAAGGTGGTGGGTTTTATATTTTTCTTCTACTGAGTTCTAATTTTATTGCATTGTGGTCAGTTTTGTACTTTATATTATTTTACTTTTGGGGACTATACTAAAGTTTACTTTAAGGTCTTATATAAGCTCCACTTCTGTATCTCATGCAGAGGTATGGAAATAAAGATTGATTTTCAGAGATATTCAATCATTCATTCATTCACTCAGCCATCTAATCATCCAGCTGTCTAGTTACATATCTCTGTATTACATATATATTTAAACATATCAGTGGTTTTATCCAGACCTTAAATATTGGTCTACACAATTTTATTAATGGCTAACATGGTGGTTTAACTTTTCTTGTCACCACTGAATTTCTGTTAAATTCTCTTCGTATTTCTCACAATTAGCTATTTTTAATTTTATTAGTTATATTACATTAAAAGGCACTATCTCATGTAGATCTATTGATGTAAAAAGTAATCAACATTGCATATTATATTTCTTTGTTTTTTACTCTTCTATATGAATTATCTTTTTAAAAAATGTATGTAACATGTGTTTTTTTTTCTCCCTAGTGATTTGGCAGTTTTAAAGTTAGTTTTTAATAATTTTATTCTACATAGTCCTCTCACCATAGCTGAGATTCATTTAGCTCCCCTCGATGTTGCAGTTTGATGACTGCTTCTACCTGTGACCAATGGCAAGAGGTGAAGTGTGGGAAGTGGCGGGGCTTAGTTGTGGACAATCTTGGTTAGTAATGTTGGGCTTTGCAATATCCTGTTTTGTTTTAATTCTTTTATGCCCAGGTCTGTTTCACATTATTAAGAATCAATTTGATGCCTATGGATTCAGATAGTTCCCCAGGTCAGCCCAGGACTTATTATCCTCTGTTTCCATTATAATTAATTTAGGGGGTCAAATTAGTCCAATTAGCTTCTTTCTTCCCAAAAGCCCTGTTATCTCCTCTCTCAGACTCAGCAGCGATAACACATGAGGATGTCCATAGGCTTAAGGCAACATCACCCAGGGATTCTCCTATATACTTCCCCATTCATTCCTGCTCCTTGTCTAATTAATTTTTTCTTTTTTTCTGATTAGCTAAAACCTTGTTTATTGTTGAATATAATTAGCTCTGAATGTTTATAATCATTATTACTCTTTCCTGAGTGAGAAGACTGCCATCCTCATAAAAGTTTCCATGTTTTCTCTCTCAGAATAGCTCCACTAATGCCTCTACAGTTGTGAGTTGGTCATTTTTGGGACATGGTTTTACTCACACCTTCCATATTTTGTTATGTGGAAAGCCACTTAGAAACACATGGTGGCTTGCTAATGTCACCACACAGGCTCTTGGTATAAGATCTGCATCTTTTGCTAAACACTAGTATCTTCCTCTGATTGATTGAAGTTTTTCCCCCTCATTATACATATATACATATGTATGTACAGATGGATAAGTGGATGGGTGGATGGTCAGAGTTGGTTTTTAATTACATGCTGTTCATGCCATTGGCTTAAGGAAAAAAATATTTTGAAATTCAGCTTCACTTTGTCATTGTAAAACAGAAATAATCTTCACAGCTATTGACTTATCCTATATAATAAAAGGGTAATATGCAAATTAATGATCACTCCATCACAAAGATGGTGGTGCCCATACCCATAAGATGGTGGCACCCAGTCCTCTCAGCCATGCCAAAGTCCTCCAGTCCCATGGGGGGCAGTCTCTGAGAGTGGGCAGTGTGAGCGGCCTGGCAGAATACTTGCTTCATTGTTACGGCAAGGAAGCAAGCATTCTACTCTGGCCACGGAGGGATTCTTGGCAGTGGGCATGGAGCAACCAGATCCCAGAGAAAGCTACTGGCACATGGACTCATGCACAGAGACACTAGCTAATAATACAATAGAGTTAGCTATTTTAAAATACAATAGGAATCTTGTATAATTATTTAATTTAATTAATTCTTTTTTTAATTCTAGCTTGTAGAGGAGTGCAGGTTCAACACTCAGCAAAGCCTGCCTTGGGAACTCATTCTGAATAAAAACTATTTGGAATGACTAAACACAGTTGATATGTAAAATATAAGATTATTATCAAATTGTAGTAATATAAGAAAAAATGACCAACTGAGTCATTTAAGTAGTCTGTTCTTCAGTGCATTTAAAACAGAAATTGATTTTTATACTAAACTATGATAGAGATAGAAAAGTTGATTTCATCTTTCCAGGAACAGTGCTATGGTGTTTTGTGCCATACCATGAAAGTCTGTGCATTTCATTGAGGTAGGTAGCAAGGAAAAGAAAAATAATTGCATTCTGTCAATTCCATTGTGCCCATTAATTATATTATATAAATGATGTTTCTAAGGATCCACAAATAAAATAAAAATAAAAAGGTAGGACACTAAAAGTCTCCAAAAAACAAGGTAAGTTAGCAATCAATGTAATTCTAATGATTATAAGTACAATAGTAAAAAGTTAATCTTTATATGTTTTAATTTCCCTCAATTCATATTAAATATAAACTTTAGCTTTTGAAAAATCTTTCCAAAATAAATTATGTTAAATTAATAAGATAGCTCATGTAACCTTTTTGCCTACTAAAAACATAAGTACATAGTCTGACTCTGACATCTTTATCTTTTTTGTTATTGTTAAAACACAACAAAAAAATATAATTTATTAAATGTATTAAATAAAAGGATCTATAGTCTCTACTCTTCCCAAATTTCCAAAGTACCTAAACTGACAAGAAAAAAGTATAAAAGGGATCATAAATCATTTATGTTACTGTGATTTTATTTTATAAATATCTCTCCAATTAGGTATTTTCTTTTTTTTTAATATATTTTTATTGATTTTTTACAGAGAGGAAGGGAGAGAGATAGAAAGTCAGAAATATCGATGAGAGAGAGACATCGATCAGCCGCCTCCTGCACACCCCACAGTGGAGATGTGCCCGAAAGCAAGGTACATGCGCCCAACTGGAATCGAACCTGGGACCTTTCAGTCCGCAGGCCGACGCTCTATCCACTGAGCCAAACCGGTCTTGGCTCCAATTAGGTATTTTCAATAAGATAAAAATAAAAAGTAGAAAAAAAAAAAGCATAGCCTCTATATATATGATGACCATTCTTCAAATGCCGTGCAGTTTAAAGGACTACACATAAAAAAGAGTCTATGAATATATAGTAATAGGGTAAAATGGAATATAATCCAAATTATCAGGGGCTCAAATGCATCATTACCATTTAAAATAAAATTGAAAACTAATTTTGCCTTAAAATAATTACTTAAAAAATAGTATAATATACATGATTCCTACATATAACCTGAGCCCATTAGCCCATAACTAGAATTTCTTTAAAAGGCAAATATAGTATATGATAAAGGTAGCTTGAATCTACTTTAGAGAATCTATATATATATATATATATATATGTATATATATATATATATATATATATGCCAAGTGACAGAATGGCAGAACAACCAGAATGACCAGTGGCTATGATGCACTCTGTGGTGGCCAACCAGCCCAATCAGGGGCAGGGCTGACCAGTCAGCCACCCACAGCTTCGTCTCCCCCTGCCAGCCCCACCCCTGATCACTCCCCCACCTTCCCAATCACTGAAGTGTGCCCTTAAGTGATTCTAAGTAAGTAAACACTCTCCAGCCTTCATAGGTCAGGAACCTGAATGACAAGTGATCAGGAGGAAAACTGTTTACTGTCTGTACCATTAGCCAGGTGTCTAAGAAAGGTGCCAGGACAACCACCATCTTCCTGTGTTCACTCTCCACTGCTTACTACCAAAGAGGACAGCCACATCATACCTTTAAAAGATTTGTTAGCAGGGAACTAAAGCCCATTACCTGCCTAGAGAAAGGCTTACAAATGGAAGTTGTAAGTGTCCCTGACTCTAGAGCACCTTTGAAACTTCAACTCAGCCGAAAACCAACAGCAAACATGTATATACCCTGCAAAGATCTTTGACACTAATAACTTCCCCCGGCCAGCCATATCCCTGATCAGCCTCCCTCCCACTCCCTGATCGGGGGTGGGCCAGCCAGACCACACCTGTGCACAAATTTGTGCATTGGGCTTCTAGTTAAAATATAATCTCTCATACTCCATAAGTTTTCTCTTGATTGTGTGATGGAAAGAAAATATATTTCCAGAGAAAATACTAATGGGTTTATATAATTTAATGGGACATAGTTTAATTTTTTTAAGTAATGAAAACATAACAATTTTTATTCTTTATTCTCTTTCGGTGTTACCACAAACATTGTAAAACCTAGAAATTTGGAAAAAAGACTATTTTCTATTGATCAGATAAAGCAATTCTCCAAAACACCAGCCTTTTAACTAGTAAATATTAAAAACTTTTCACTTACAGGAAGCCCTTTACAGCTTCTCTTTGGAATAGCTGAATTGCCATCATCATTCCTCTTGCACTTTATGGCCATTATTAATAAAATAAGGGTTATTTGAACATAAGCCCTGAGATACTATAGCAGTCAATCTGATAAGCAAGAGAATTACCAAGTAACTATTGTGCTATATAGTATACAGCATGGATAGGCCACACAAAGGTATGATTCAGGTCCTGAGGCAGATGAAACAGGGCAGAATTAGATTTCATCACCTTATTCAGAATGGCATGTGGTCTAAAACTTATGAATTATTTACTTCTGGTCAAGATACCATGTTTCCATGCAGCCAGTAGAAACTTAGGATATAGGATTAAATTCAATCAAGTTAAACACAACAATTTTATTTTTAAAAACTTTCTATTATAAAAATCACAAATGTTTCACATAAGCTTCATAATAGTGAAAGGTTGAAAACCACATAATTTAGCCAAATAATTTCCTCTTTACTCGGAAAATTCTCCTTTCTCATCTGCCAACTCTAATAGATAATTAGATTACTGCAATTTTACTTGAAAACTGGAATGCAGAACAAAATATAATGGACTGGTATTTTTCAAATTATACTCAGGTTCTATTTTAATAGTCACTCATGTATTCCACAAATAAGAAACCAAAAGATAAATAGTACACATCTTCTCTGGAAAGAAGATAGCTTTGTTAGTTCAAGTCACTGGAGGTGAAAAGTAAGAACAGAAGTTAGGGAAGGCCACAATCTCAATAATGATTAATCTGAAGAACTGGAAAAAAATATAAAAATAACAATTCTACTATGAACTTATATTCAAATTATCACTTTGTAGAAAAAAATTAATATTAATTATATCCTGATAAATCCCCTAAAAGTTTATATAAAACAAAACTGTGGCAAGAAGAAAAATATATTAATCTTGTTAGTACTTCTTTCCTATTATTAGAAATAATTGATTAGGTGTGCAATTTTCCTATTTCACTATTAGTGGAAACATACAGTTTCCTTTAATCTGTTTGCACTTATAGAGGATAGAAGACTTCTACTTTAATAAACTGACAACCCAATAACTTCAATTCTTACTTTAAAGCTTGTAAAAGTTATCTTTGCCTTCTTGCTTTTCAAACTAGGACATTAAGTGACGTTGTAAAAGTTCAAATAAAAATATTTTTATAATATATCTGGTAATAACTTACTTTGCTTTAGTAGAAAGAAACACTAATCAGAAAAGATTTATGCACCCCATGTTCATAGCAGCACAATTTACAATTGTGATCAGAAAAGTATGGTACATCTATACAATAGAATTGTATGCTGTCATAAAAAAGAAGGAATTCTTACCATTTGCAGCAACCTGAATGGAACCGGAGAGCCTGATTCTAAGTGAAATAAGCCAGTCAGTGAAGGAGAAACACTACATGATCTCACTCATTTGTGGATATAAAGAACATTATAAACTGATGAACAAAAGGCAGTAAAGCATCAAACAGACTGTCAAATTACAGCAGGAAGGTTAAGGAGACGTAGGATAGATAAGAGATAAACAAAAGACTTGTATGCATGCATATAAGCATAACCAATGAACACAAGACACTGGGGTGTTAGGCTATGCCTGGGAGGGGGAGGCAATGGAAAGATATATATAATCTTTTTTTGTTTTAATTTTTTGATATTGTTTCTTTTTATTTATTTCTTTACATTAATAAAAACATTAAAAAAGAAATAAATAAAAAGAAACAAAATATCAAAAAATTAAAACAAAAAAATTAACCAGTGAATGCATAAATAAGAGGAAGAACAAATTAATGTCTCTGTCTAGCTCCCCTTTCACTCTTTAAAATCAACAAAAATAAAAATAAATAAATTAAGTCATATGCAGCTACTGAGAACTTATAATGTGGTTATTAAAACTGAAGACCCCAATTTTCTTTTCATTAATTTAAACAAAGAAGCATATTACTTGTGACTAACCTACTGATCAGCACACCCCTAAATTATTAAAAGAAACAAATGCAACATAGACATGACATTCCAATCATAGAGCGGCAGGGGTGGTTTGGGAATACAAAAGATTAGACAAGCACATAACATGCATAGCCCATGGACATAAACAGCAATTGGTGAAGGCCAGGAAGGGATAGAAGACTGAATGGAGGAGGGGACCATGGGTTAAAAAATGGATACATCTATAATAATGTCAACAAAATAAATAAATAAATAAATAAATAAATAAATAAATAAACAAACAAACAAATAAACAAATAAATAAATATTAATGGATGAGTTAAAATTTGGCTTCATTTTATCATAGTCTATGCTGCAGAGATGCAGAAATTGGTGGATATTTTCCAAATGTGGATTTTCTGTTTAGACACAGAGTGAAAATTGGGGATTTCACTGTCTTAAGGCAAATAGTGCTCATTACTGATACTTGTTTAGTTTTAGTATGGGTGGGAGATGTTATCTTTCTCCCAGAGGAATAATAACAGGCATACATGAATGAATCATGTATAAAGCTCTACTCTGAAGAAAAAGGATGGAAATCTGAGTAAAATAATGAATATCATTGGCACCATAAACTTTGGTTGAATAAAAGGATTATGTTTTGAGAGAAAAAACTCAAAATGTTAATCTTATCCTACAATGCTATTGAATGAAATAATTCCTAAGCAAGTGTTGAATTACTTCACTGTTGACTTTTCGTGTCAGTAGATAGTTCAAAATGTCAAGGCAATACACATTCTGCTTGGTAAATTTGCCCCAGTGGGCATGTTCCTGAATAACTTTCCATGCACTACAGCAGACAAAACAACTGGCTTTCTTCCCAAATTCCGCACGGCCTCATCCCTCAGTGCTAGTGAGGGCACTAATAATGGGGAAAGTGCCTTAAATCAAATAGCAGTACATCCAGAGGATAGAGAAAATTGTATTACAGAACCAATGTCTGTGAACCAATAACAATTTTGAAACATTTTAATGCCAGAGCCACAAAGAAACTTATTCCACTGAGGAAAAGGAGAACTTGTTAACAGGGAGACCTATGTTTTATTTTGTCATTTTATTTTATTTTTTGAAGCACAACTATTAAATGTGAAATTATTACTAGCATAGTTAAGAAAGGCACACTAAAAACAAGGGGAAACTGAAGAATACAAAAAATAGACTGTTTAAATGTGGAGCTTGGGGTATTGGAAATTGAGTATAAGATTGAGTTAGTTTTTCCCCTCACGTATTCATTTCTCCTTTGTAAGGAAGAATAATGATGGAATTCAAATTAATACAACAGCATTCTTACCTAATTATCAAATAATTGTTTCTTGAAGTCATGACTTTCATTTTGGTTATAGAAATTTCACTGTTCTGAACCTTGATGCCTTTTTTTTTTGAGTAATACCAAACACATTTAAGTCATCTCATTTTTCAAAAATGATCTAGAAGACTGTCCCAATGGATGAACACAAAGTGTTTTTATGTGTAAAATGGACATAAATAATCAATAGGCTATGGAGAGGGTTAAAAGAGCTAGTTTATGCCAAACATTTAAGAAAAATTGACCTATACCTGGTACATTCCAGTGGATTGTACCTATTCAATTCAAGCACACCTTACCTCACACTCCATGCTTCAATTCCTTTCTAAGAGCTGGAAGTGAGAATAACTAGTTTTAGTGTAAAAGAGCTTTTATTATTTTTCTTTGTGGATTACCTACATCAAATGGAACTAGCAAACAAAAAAAAAGAAAATATGCAGGAACTGAGTAGAAGCAGGGAAAAAAAAATCCCCAAACCTCAATAACAGCAGATGTGGTTTTCAGACAGTAGTTCCTGGCCTAAGAATGGTATTTACTAGTGGTTGGTGAGAGTTTATAGCAAGTAAATTAGAAGACATCCCCTAAGAGAGGATGATCAACACTGTTAAATGTTTCAAATATTAAAGAAAACATAGTTTGAGGAAAGTCCATGGGACTAAGCCATCACATAGTCAATGGTACTCTATTCTACTATTTCAAGAGGAAATTAGATTGTAAAAAAGTTAGGAAATTAATGGATAGAGTTAAGTGGTCAGTAAATAATTTTTTTCTACATAATGAACAAGGGATACAAAGGAAAACAAAGAATAATAGCCAGAATGGTAAGAAGAAGAGATAAAACTCAAGGAATGGATTTAATCCATATGCTAATATATTAACTGAAAAGCTGATCATGGTTCACCCCATTTAGAGAACTAACTGAATAATGTGGTATTTGCAAACAGGCCTTAATATATATTGTACCCTCAGATAAGTTAATTCAAGATTACTGTATGTAAAGTGTTGGTCTTAAATAAAATGGCATATACAATATTATATTAATAAAATGGCATATATATATTATATTATACTAGAGGCCTGATGCATGAAATTTGTGCAAGGGCCTTGGTCCCAGCCCCCATCTACCATGACTATTGCCAGGGGCCTCTGCCACCTCTGCCTCAGCTCCTGCCCGCTGCCCACTGTGGCTTTGTTTGGAAGGAAGGATGTATGGAAGGACATCTGATCTAATTAACATATTACACTTTTATTATTATATATTCTGTGTATTTGTTCATTGGTTGGTAGATATTCCTTACTGCATTTGAAAATAATCTTCAAAATGAACTTCATTAAAAAGTGACATCAAAATCCCCATGGAAGGAAACAGCAGTGTGTTGTGTGTGTGCCTTAGAAACTCAACCTAAGACAGTTAGAATATCCTTTGAAAACATTAGGTGGCAACTCTAATAATGTTCATATCTTTTCTTTCTGGCTGAACTCTGAAGCAATTGAACCATTCTTAGTTAATTTAGGATGTGTCTGTCATCAAAACAAATCTAAAATGCAAGCAGCAGAAACTTTATTAGCACATACTGATCCCAGGGGTGATAAATATGTTTGTTTACTTATATGTGCAAGCGTGACTATTGGCAAAAGAGCAACTGCTCAGGCTGCTAAGTAGATATGATTCACGTTAAATATAAAAAGATGTATAATCAAAGTAATTTTTAGAAATTCTACTAGCAGTGGTATCCTTCTGTGGCATCAAGGGCCACATTGTCAACCTGTGAGAAATATCAAGGTTGTTGATAATTTCCATTAGTTTACATATATTAACATATGATTTGCATTGAAGTACTTCAAAATTTTAGGTTCCCAAATATTCACTAAGCATTCTGTTATTGTCTGACATTTGTCTAATACAGCAGAGTATCTCATTCTTTCTTGGGCTTTTATTTCTTCCCTGAAGATGTGTACACTTGGTCAAATGGGTAAAATGGGTTTTAAAATGCTTCCCAATGGGACATCATTGGCCAGAAGCTTTAATCTCTTTTCCTTTTATTCTCTCTACAACGTGCTCTCTGCAATCTTGCCCCTTGGGATGCTGTGTCATCCTCATTGCTGTCCACTGATACTCCTGGATTTGAAAGTCAAAGCACAGTATGCACCTCTGTAGAATAGCAGAGCCAGCTGGGTGTAGATAGACATACTACATAAATGGTCTTGCTGCAGAAGGAAGATGGGTTTTTATAAATAGGAAGAAAAAGGTAAGCACAAAGCAGAAGAAGCTGCCAGAATCTTTAACCAAAGGAAATACTATAGGGTAAAGGAGAGAAGGGTGGGGGTATTGTGAAACTAGCCAGGCAAAGCTCGAAAAATAGGCTGGCAAGAGACCACTCCTTCTAATGTGTCAATCCCTTGGGGCCAATAATGGTTTCCAAATGGTACAGGGGGAGGTACTCCCAGGGCTTGTGATTTCCATTGGCAACAGGAGACATTAATTACTCGTGTTTGGAGGATTTTACACACTGGCAGCCCTTCACATAGAGTAGTTTGATACAAATATGTACCCGCAAACCTGTTTTCCATCTCATCCATTCCCAGAAGGAGAATGTGGATGTCCTTTCATGCCAGTGCATATTCCTCTAAGAAAAGTTTGACTAAATAATTAAGTTCTCCAGCTTGATAGAAGCAATGCCAAGTTCCTCCAAAATGGCTGCATTTCCAAAAAAGTATTAAAGTAAACAAAAGAGAAAACTGATATTTAAAACAGAAAATTTTGTCAACAATCCTGAAGAAAAGATCAAAACAGTTCCTTCAGAAAGTATAAACACATCTCAAAAGCCACCGATTCAGTCCATCCCTTGAACTCTTCATGTAATGAAATGTCTGAGGATTGTGAAATGGCTCTCTGAGGAAAAAGGAGGAGTATCAGATTTACCTCAGATCTGATTTCGTTTGGGACTGAGGGTGCATGCTTCAGGAAGAATTCTCATTGGTGTAAGAAATGATGGATATAACTAGGCTTCAATGCTTTCAACAAAGTCTAGTAATAGTTCCCATCTCAAGCTAACTTGCCTGAAGAAGTTTCATATAAATGGGCATTTATTTGGATGGTGAGCCTAGAAATAAGATTGGCTATACACTAGTACATCTTTAATTTTGGTGCAATATAAAATGGCATTTGTTGATTCTCGAAATATTTAGTTTTGGTAGAAGTATCTCTCAGTGAAATCACCACAAAAAAATAATTTAAGAGTCCTTTGTAAGAAAGGCCATTGGCCTCTACTTCACCAAGGTTTCAGTTCAAGAGTTCTGACTGTGGGAGTAAATAGGAGCTAGAAAGTAACAACTTCAGAGAGTGAGCAGTATTGGCTCAATGGTGTTAAACTACTGAGGGCATTCAATCTACTGTTCAAACATTGAGTACAAATGAATACAACATTTTTTTAAAATTAGATCTTTATTATTCAGATTATTACATTTGTTTCTCTTTTTTCCCCTCCATAGCACCCCTCAACCCAGCTCCCACCCCTCCCTCTGCCCTTAGCTCCCTCCCATTGATCTCATCCATAGGTGTATGATTTTTGTCCAGTCTCTCCCTGTACACCCTTTACCCCTTTCCCCCTAAGAATTAACAGTCCACTCCCTTTCTGTGCTCCTGATTCTATTATACTCACCAGTTTATTCTGTTGATCAAATTTTTAATTCACTTAATTTTTAGATTCACTTGTTGATAGATATGTATTTGTTCATAATTTTTTGGCTTTTACCTCTTTCTTCTTCCTCTTCTAAAGGAGTATCCTTCAGCATTTCATATAACACTGGTTTGGAGTTGATGAACCCCTTTAGCTTTTTCTTATCTGTGAAGCTCTTTATCTGCCCTTCAATTCTGAATGTTA
>PVJN01046444.1:0-16429 GCA_004026805.1 Lasiurus borealis
GAACCCTTGTGCACTGTTGGTGGGAATGCAGACTGGTGCAGCCACTGTGGAGAACAGTATGGAGTTTCCTCAAAAAAACTAAAAATTGATTTTCCATTTGACCCAGCAATCCCACTCTTAGGAATTTATCCTAAGAAATTACAAACACCAATCAGAAAGGATTTACGCACCCCTATGTTCATAGCAGCACAATTTACAATAGCTACAATTTGGAAATAGCCTAGGTGCCCGTCAGCAGATGAGTGGATCAGAAAACTGTGGTACATCTACACAATGGAATTCTATGCTGCCATTAAAAAGAAGGAATTCTTACCATTTGCAGCAACCTGAATGGAACTGGAGAGCCTTATTCTTAGTGAAATAAGCCAGTCAATGAAGGAGAAGCACCACATGATCTCACTCATTTGTGGATAATAAAGAACATTGTAAACCGATGAACAAAAGGATAGATACAGAGGCAGTAAAGCATCAAACAGACTGTCAAATTATAGCAGGAAGATTAAGGAGAGGTAGGGTAGATAAGAGATCAATCAAAGGACTTGTATGCATGCAGATAATCATAACCAATGAACATAGACACTGGGGGGTTGCGGTATGCCTGGGAGGGAGGGGGCATTGGGGAGATATGTATACATGTAACACAATAAAAAAAAGAACAAATCAGAGTTAAGTGAATTATTTCTGCATTAAAAAGAAATCATCAGTCTGTTGTTTGTTGCAAATAAGCTGTTGGGGACTCAACTATAACAGAGAAAAACATTTCAGGTTCTCATTTACCAAGTAAATATGAAAAACATCTCAGATTCTTTTTTAAAAAAATATTTTATTGATTTTTTACTGAGAGGGAGGTAGAGGGATAGAAAGTTAGAAACATCGATGAGAGACATCGATCAGCCTCCTCCTGCACACCTCCTACTGGGGATGTGCCCGCAACCAATGTACATGCCCTTGAACCAAATTGAAACCGGGGCCCTTCAGTCTGCAGCCCAGTGTTCTAACCACTGAGCAAACCGGTTTCAGCCGTCTGAGATTCTTATACAACAAGTGAAAAGTAAAAACAGTCTTAGGCAATCAATATACTGTAAAGCTGTAGCCCACATCTCATAGCTGATTTTAAACAGCACGAGGTCTAATACTGGCATCTAGAACAATTCACTAAGTAAACCACACCCATGTATCATTTGATTACCTTTTTCACAAACCTGATATAGTTGACAAAAGCTTGGGAACAAACCAATTATACAGCTTACAATAAATTGATATAAACAAATAAATAATTTCCAAGACAAGCTTTAATTTCTTGGCAAATATATAAAAAATTCATATTAACATATAGGATACTATATCTGAAAGGCATTAAAAAACTTTTATTTCCTTTGAAAACTTACTATTACAGTGTGCAGATTATGACTAATCATATATTCATGCATTTTGAAATGCAAATAAGACAACTGAAAGTAGAGACCTAAGTTATTCATTACCAATAGTAGTAATTTGTTTGTAAGAAATTTATTTAGTTTCTACTTTAAAGAATCACTACTATTTAGCAATCCAATTTCAACAAAATATTTTGAGGTCTTTAATTCTTTAGACAAAGGGCTACCTTCTCAGGAACTGTAGCTGTGATAGAAGTTAATCACTAGCACAGCCATTATTTTAGACAAAGCGCTGCTCATCTCAAAAACGACCACTGTAAGGTTAATCATTAATGTGGCAATTTTACTATGGGAACTAAATATCACAGGAGATAGGGAAAATCAAAACTTAGCTTTCCTATAGAAAAATATATGTTTTTCTGGACAGGTATAGGAACTAGACAAAAATACAGTGGTAACACAGGCTTGGCAACTAACTTCATATTGATCACTAAACTGAATAGTATTACCATTTTTGGTTAATGAGAAGCATGCATAACTAAACACTTTAAACACTTGAGTCAAATTCATTGATAATAGTAATTTTTAAAATTTTACATTATGTACTGAAATTTCTGCATCACGTACAACACATTAATTTTATTCATATGACTTCAGGCTTATGGTTTTACAACAAAACTAAAAGAATTTTCTTTTTTTTTAACTTAAAACTATGAACAAATAATTACTTGCAGTGATTAAGATAGTGGAAAAGAAAGTTCATAAAATAAGTTATATTACATTTTGAGGCAACAGGAAATATCTAAATTTCTCTAACACAAGATTTTTAACAGTTGTGTAATATCTTAACCACTACTAATAATATTTCAGGAGCTTTTAAATGTTTCAACAGCATCAATAAACTGAAAGAGAGATTCTGATGCTGGCTAATGGATGAAGTAGAGTAAAATAAGGGTTTAACCGGAAAACCACAGACTATCTCCTTGTTGTTCCACATAAAGTAGTAGATTGCTATAGTAAAGCTATCAAAAAATTTTATTGGCTTACACTGATTAGCTATTTACATAAATTTGCATGCTCTATTCAAGAGGTCTTAACTCTAAGACTATAATAAAGTAAAATATCTTAATTAGTGCAACTTACTGCAATTGTATTCAGACTCCATATGCTCATATAGTGGAACCTTTTATATTGCTGGTATTGAGGAGCAGGGCCAATACTTCGGCCTCATAGATATGTATTGTGTATTTAGCACATGCTATAGTTGGGATTCAGAAAACATGATTTGACTTAAGAAAGATGTGGATCTGTATAATAAAATAGATTACAATGTGATTCCAGTGTCCCTGATTTGTATAGCATTACAAAAGGGAAGAGAAAGAAGGAACTAGAGAGATAAAAGAGGACTGTACAATGGGTAGAGGAGTTAGGAGTAGCCCGAGAGGCTAGAAAATTTTTCTTTATATCTGGATTCACCTGCATGTGTAGGAAGTTGGAAAGGTAAGGCAAGGGATACATTCCTTGGTTCTTTCTAATTCTCAGGAGTCTGTGACCTGACAGCTCACTTCCATTAAGATCTTCTCTGAAATATGGGGACGTCAGAGCTTCTGTAGCCCAAGCCTATAAGAATTATGTGCTCTTTACTGTAGTCATGGCCCTCTGGTCGGCAGTATAGGGTGGACTGAACAACATTTTATGTATTTATATATTGAAATAAGTTGTTACATGCAAACTATTGCTCAAAAAAGTAAATCAGAGCTTGCTATTTGTAAAAATAATAATAATAATAATATAGTCACTGTCTCTATCTCTATAACTAAGATTTGCTGCCTATGTACAGCCCTAACATTTTATGTTAAGTGCATACTAGCATTTATCAATTGTTATACTCTATTCAGAGCCCTTGCTGGTTTCAGGCTTACCCAACAAAAGAGAAATATGAAGAATTGTCCTCCTTAAGTACTTTCCTTATTAAGAATCAAACTCCAGATCTGAAAAGATGGCAGCTGGCAGGACAGAGGTGAGGGGAGAGGAAGTGAGTGTATGACAGGAAAGTGTGTGGATGTGTGTGGATGTGTGTGGTGTGTGTGTGAGGAAGGGACAGTTAAATCTCGCAGGAACGGCAGGGGATGGCAGACCAGGCTCTCTTGGACAGGGAGAAACCACAACTGCTGTGGGTACTCCATGGACTGCAGGACTCGGGCATGGAGCCCACGTCATCTTGAAGGGGAGAACGACCTTTTTTAGGAACTCATCAGCATCACGACCCAGACAGGACTTTGAAAATGCCTAAGACTCAGTAGCCACTCCAGCTAAAATCCTGCTACCCCAGCTGCAGACATGTGGACCCTGGGACCTCTACCTCCAAAGGTGCACCGTTCCCACATCAGTAGAACTGTGGACACCACTTTGTTTCACGCGTTTCCAGCTGTGCAGGCATCCAGGGCACATCACTCCTTATGCAGCGCCTGGGAGCCGCTGCAAGCCCCTGCTGGGTGTGAAACTGTAGACAAGGGTGCATTGCCCCACAGTAGAAATTTTGATTTTCCTCTGCCCGAATAACTGCCCAGCTGTGTAACTTCAGCACCAGGGCCCCTCGAAATGTGTCAGAGCTCTGTGTCGGCAAACTCACCTCCACAGAGGTGCACATTTCCAAAGAGCAGACATTCTGAGCCCATATATCCACAGAGTCCTCTGGGAAGCTACTTTGAGCCCCTGCTGGGTGTGATTTTGTACAGATAAGGATGTGCTGCCCCGCAGTAGAAATTCTGAATGCCTTCCTCCTGAATAACTGCCCAAATATACCCCAGCTGTTTAACTTCAGTGCCAGGGCCCCCCAAAGTGCCTCAGAGCTCTGTGCAGGCAAACACACTGCCAGTTTACACACATTTCCAACAGGCAGGCACCTTGAGTCCATCTATCCACAGGGTGCTTTTGGGAGCTGCTGTGAATCCTAGCTGGGTGTGATCTTGGACAAACAGGGACACACTGCACCCGAGAGTAGAAATTCGGAATTCACTCATCCTGGATACCTGCACAGAGACTCAGCAGTGTAACATCAATGTCAGGGCCCCTCAAAGTGTGTCAGAGCTCTGTGCCGGTAAACTCACCACCACAGACAAGCACATTTCCAAAGGGCAGGCACCCTGAGTCCATATATCCACAGGGTCCTCTGGGGAGCTGCTTTGAGCCTCTGCTGGGTGTGATTATGTATAGACAATGATGCACTGCCCCGCAATAGAAACTCTGAACTTCCTTCCTCCTGAATAACTGCCCACATTCACCCCAGCTGCTTAACTTCAGTACCAGGGCCCTTCAAAGTGCACCAGAACTCTGTGTAGGAAAACACATCTCCAATTCGTGCACACATTTCCAATGGGCAGGCACCCTGAACCCATCTATCCACAGGGTGCTTGTGGGAGCTGCTGTGAATCCTTGCTGAGTGTGAACGTGGGCAAAAAGGGATGTACTCCCCCTGGCGGTAGAAATTCTGAATTCATTCATCCTGGATACCTGCACACAGATGCCTCAATTACATGGCTTTAATGCCAAGGCCCGTCAGAATATTTCAGTGCCCCTCACTGGCAAAGGCACCATGGCGCCCTTGTGATCCTCCATGGGGAGTGTGTGCATATCCACCACAGGTGCAGCAGCAAAAGCTGAGTCTGCCCACCCCACAACTACAGAACTCTGGATAACACAGTTATGCCTTTCCAGAATTCAGGCCTCCTGAGATCCATCACCCCAACAGACATTTCCTGGGTACCACTGTGAGTCCCCGGTAGACACATGCAATTTCAATTAAGGGCACAAGAAAGCAAAAATTGGGACAACACCCTCCACAGCTGCTGTCTTCTAGACACCACAGTTGTACCTTTCCAGCTCACGGGCCTACATCAAGAGAATCCAAATTGATCAAGTAGGGAGCTACAAGAGATCACCAAGCTCAGGAGACCAGAGAGATCACACCAGTAGCACCATCCTCAAAAGAACCTGAGTATCAAACCAATTGTACCTACAATTAAAACATTACAGAAAAGCATGGGAAAACAAAAAAAGCAAACCCTAAAGAAAAGAAAAGAGGAATCACCAGAAAGGGAGTTAAATGAAATGAAGCTAGCAGCACATAAGAGAAAGAATTCAGAGTAATGGTTAAAAAAATGTTTAAATGGCTGGATGACAAATACACACAGCTCAATGACAAATACACACAACTCAGTGAGAATTATAGAGCTGAATGAGAATGTCACCAACATGAAAGGAACTAAGAAGAGATAAAGAATGACATAGCTGCAATAAAGAACACAATGGAAGTCGTAAATGGAGACTAGAAGAGGCTGAGGACCGCATCAGCAAATTAGAAGAAAAGGTAGGAAAAAACACACAAACACAGCAGCAGCTGGAAAGAAGGCTTAAAAAGCAAGAGGTGAGCCTAAGGGAGCTTTGGGATAGCACAAAATGAAACAACATTCACTTAATAGGATTATGAGAAGGAGAGGAAGAAAAAAATGAATAGAAAATCTGTTTGAAGAAATAATGACAGAAAACTTCCCTGATATTGGTAAGAAAAAATATGCAAGTCCAAGAAGTACATAGAGTCCCAAACAAGGTGAACCCCAAAAGACTGACACCAAGACACATCATAATTAAACTGGTGAATACCAATGATAAAGTAAGAATATTAAAAGTTGCCAGAGAGAGACAGAAAGTTAACCAAAAGGGATCTGCTATTAGAATATCAACTGATTTCTCAACAAAAACACACCAGGCCAGAAGGGAATGGAATAAAATATACAAAGTGATGCAAAGCAAGGGACTGAATCCAAGAATACTATACCAGCAAGGCTATCATTCAAAATTGAAGGTGGGATTAGGAGCTTCACAGATAAAAAAGGACTTAAGAGAGTTTATTACCAGCAAACCAGCAATGCAAGAAATACCGAAGGGTCTGCTGTAAAAAGAAGAAATAGGAAGGGAAGAAGGAACACAGGGGTAAAGAATAAAAATGGCGACAGATAAGTATATTCATAATAACTTTAAACATAAACAGATTAAATGCTCCAATAAAAAGACATAGGGTAATAGATTAGATAAGAAAACATGATCCATATATCTGCTGTCTACAAGAAACCCACCTCAGAAAAAGAGATGCACACAGACTGAGGGTGAAGGGATGGAAGATGGTGTTTCAGGCAAATGGAAATGAAAAAAAAGCTGAGGTTGCAATACTTATATCCGATAAATTAGATCTCAAAGTGAAAGACATCACAAGAGATAAAGAAGGCCACTTCATAATACTAAAGGGAAGAATCCAACAAGAAGAAATAACTCTGGTAAACATATACACACCCAATATAGGAGCACCTAAGTACATTAAAAAACTCCTGGAATATATTAAAGGAGATATTGACAGCAATACAATCATAGTAGGAGACGTTAATACCCCACTGTCACCATTGGACAAATCCTCTAAACAAAAAACCAGCAAAGAAACATCAATCCTAAATGGCTCAATAGACCATATGGAATTAATTGACATCTTCAGAACATTTCACCCCAAAGCCACAGAATATACATTCTTCTCCAGTGCACATGGGTCATTTTCAAAGATAGACCATATGTTGGGTCATAGGCAAAGTCTTTTCAAATTCAAGTTGATAGAAATCATATCAAGCATCTTCTCAGATCACAGTAGCATAAAACTGGAAATCAACTACAATAAAAACAATTCAAAGATATCAAACCCATGGAGACTAAACAGCATGCTATTAAACAATGACTGGGTAACCAGAGAGATCAAGGAAGAAATAAAAAACATCATGGTAATAAATGACAATGACAACACAACAACCCAAAATTTATGAGACACAGTGAAAGCAGTCTTGAGAGGGAAGTTCATAGCTCTACAAGCCTAGTGCCAAAAAACAGGAAACAATGATAATAAATTACCTAACCCTACAACTCAAAGAGCTAGAAAGAGAGCAACAAGAAAAGTCCAGTGTAAGCAGAAGGAAAAAATAGTACAGATCAGAGCAGAGATAAAGAAAATGGAGACCAAAGAAACAACTCAAAAGATCACCAAAACCAAGAGCTGGTTCTGAGAAAGGATAAACAAGATTGATGGACCTATAGCCAAGCTCAACAAGAAGCAAAATGAGAAGACCCAAATAAACAAAATCAGAAAGGAAAGAGGAGAAATAACAACAGACAAATACAACAACAACAGACCAAAATACAGAGGATTTTTAAAAATGATTATGAACAACTCCATTACAACAAACTGGAGAACCTGCAGGAAATGGACATATTCCTAGAAAAAATATTACCTTCCAAAACTCAGGAAGAATCTAAACATCTCAATAGTCCAATATACTATGGAACAAATTGAAGCAGTCATGAAAAAGCTTCCAGCAAGCTAAAACCAGGGACCAGATGGCTACACAGGAGAGTTTTACCAAACATTCAACGAAGAATTAAAACCTATCCTCCTCAGACTATTGAAAAATATTCAAGAAGAAGGAACACTTCCCAACACCTTCTATGAAGCCAGCATCACCCTAATATGAAAACCTGATAAAGACAACACAATGAAAGAGAATTATAGGCCAATAACTCTCATGAACATAGATGCCAGAATCCTCAACAAAATTCTAGCAAATCGGATCCAGAAGCACATCAGAAAGATCATACACCATGACCAAGTAGGATTCATCCCAGGAATGCAAGGATGATACAATATACGCAAATCAATAAACGTGATACATCACATAAACAAATTGAGAGATAAAAATCACATAGTCATATCAATTAATGCAGAAAAAGCTTTTGAAAAAATCCAACACCCTTTCTTGATAAAAACTCTCAGCAAGGTGGGAATAGAAGGATCATACCTCAACATCATAAAAGCCATATATATAAACCCACAGCTAACATCATCCTCAATGGGCAAACACTAAAACCATTTTTCCTAAGAACAGGAACAAGACAGGGATGCCCACTATCAGCACTCCTTTTCAACATAGCACTGGAAGTATTAGCCATTGCAATTAGACAAGAAGAAGAAATAAAAGGTATCCAAATTGGAAAAGAAGTAAAGCTGTCCTTATTTGCAGATGACATGATACTGTACATAAAAAACCCAAAGGACTCCATCAAAAAACTCTTAGACTTAATAAATAAATTCGGCAATGTAGTAGGATACAAAATTAACTCCAAGAGATCTATGGCATTTCTATAAACCAATAGTGAACTTACAGAAAGAGAGACCAAAAAAGCAATAACATTTACCTTCGCACCAAAAACATTAAGATACCTAGGAGTAAGCTTAACTAAGGAGGTAAAAGACCTATATGTGGAAAACTACAAAACACTGAAAAAAAAAGAGGGAGAGATAAACAGGTGGAAGAGCATACCACGTTCATTGACTGCTTGAATCAACATCATTAAAATGTTCGTACTACCTAAAGCAATCTATAGATTCAATGCATTCCCCATTAAAATACCAATGGCATATTTCACATACCTTGAAAGAATTCTCCAAAAATTCTTCTGGAATAAAAAAAGATCCAAATAGACACAGCAATTGTGAGAAAGAAGTACAAAGTAGGTGGTATCTCAATATCATGTATCAAGCTATATTGCAAGGCCACTGTTGTGAAAACAGTCTGGTAATGACACAGGAACAGAGATATAGACCAATGGAGTAGAATAGAGAACCCAGATACCAACCCAAACCACTATGCTCATGAATTAATATTTGACAAAGGAGGCATGAACATACAATGGAGTCAAGACAGTCTCTTCAATAAATGGTGTTGGGAAAATTGGACAGATACATGCAAGAAAAATGAAACTAGACCACCAATTTACACCATACACAAAAATTACTTGAAAATAGATAAAAGACTTAAGCATAAGATGGGAAACCATAAAAATACTAGAGGAATCCACAGGCAGCAAAATCTCAGACATCTGCTGAAGGAATTTATTCACTGATCCTGCTCCTAGGGCAATGGAAGCAAAAGATAAAATAAACAAATGGGACAACATCAAAATAAAAACCTATTTCACAGCAAAAGAAACCATCAACAAAACAAGAAAGCCCACTGTATGGGAGAACATATTTGCAAATGTTATTGCTGATAATGGTTTAATCTCCAACATCTACAGGGAACTTACACAACTTAATAAAAGGAAAATAAATTATCCAATTAAAAAAATGGGCAATGGACCTAAATAGAATCTTTTTGAAAGAAGACAGAATGAAGGCCAAGAGGCATATGAAAACATGTTCAAAGTTACTAATTATCTGAGAGATGCAAATCAAAACAACAATGCAGTATCATCTCACACCTGTCAGAATGGCAATTATCAACAAATTAACAAACGAGAAGTGCTGGTAAGGATGTGGAGAAAAAGGAACCCTCGTGCACTGCTGGTGGGAATACAGACTGGTGCAGCCACTCTGCAGAACGGTATAGAGTTTCCTCAAAAAACTAAAAATGGAACTCCCATTTGACCCAGTAATCCAACCTCTAGGAATATATCCCAAGAAACTAAAAACACCAATCAGAAAGGAAATATGCATCCCTATGTTCATTGCAGCACAATTCAGCATAGCTAATATTTGTAAACAGTCTAAATGCCCATCAGCAAATGAGTGGATTGGAAAACGATGGTACATATACACAATGGAATACTACGCTGCTATAAAAAGGAATTCTTACCATTTGCAGTAGCATGGATAAACCTGCAGAGCATTATGTTAAGTGAAATAAGCCAGACAATGAAAGAAAAATACCACATGATCTCACTCATTTATGGAAAATATAGATCATTATAACCTGATGAAGAAAAAAATAGATACAGAGGCAGTCTAGCACTGAGCAGACTGTCATATTACAGCGGGAAAGGCTGGGGAGTGTTGGGGATGGGGGAAAGAGATCAACCAAAGGACTTGTATGCATGCATATAAACACAATCAATGGACACAAGACACTGGGAGGGGGGCGGTAGGATGAGGGCATATGACAGAGGGTAGGGGAGACTGGGGGAAGGTCTATGGGGAAAAATAGTACATATATGTACTACTGTATGTAATACTTTAAACAACAATAAAATGTAAATAAAAGAGTCAAACCCCAAATTTCATGTTACTACGTTTACTGACATATCTATATATATAATAGGCTAATATGCAAAGTGTCCACTTAAGAGTTTGTTCAGGAAACTGGGAGTTTAATGGCTTACTATGACATGTACTGACCACCAGGTGGCGGCGTGGAACAAAGGAAGCCCTGGCTGGCAGCCAGCAGCCAGCAGCTGGCAGCCAGGGAAGGCAGGCCCCAGCAGGTGGCTGGAAGGCCCTGATCAGCCTTAATTGCTGGCCAGACCTAGGGACCCTACCATGCATTAATTTCATGCCCCGGGCCTCTAGTAAGACTATAAAATACTAATATAGGAAATAGAGTATATTTTAAAAGCTTAATGCAATAAAAACATTGAGATCTACACCTCAGGCCAGATTATTATGATCTCTGATATATACATATTAGTGGCCCGGTGCATGAATTCGTGCATAGGTGGGTCCAGCTAGCCTGGCCAGGGGGATGGGACATTGGTGGTTGATCAGCCTGCTTGCTGGTGGAACTCCTTGCCAAGGGAACAATTTGCATATTAGCCTTTTATTATATAGCATATACACTGATTATTATGCATTCAGAGATCATAATAATCTGGACACTCAGTGTATTGTGTTGGGGAAGTTGACAGTATTGTTGTTAATAATTGTTTGCTGCATGAGGTTTTTGATAATCATCTCCAAGTCAATGAGAAAGTTCTGAAACAATTTTCCTTTCAGAAAAACCATTCTAAAGATGGTACTGCATTTATCTTCAAAATCATTCTCATAGAATAGGCAGGGTATTACTATTTCTACCTTACATATGAAGACACTAAGGCCCAGAAGTTTGAAAAATTTGCCTGATATTATCAGTAGTATAACTAGGACTAACTTAGGTCCATAGACAATTAGGCTAGTGCTCCAGTCACTTACAGAATTTCCAAAGAGTAATGAGCCTATCTAAATCCTCTTTCCATTTCTTCAGTATTGAGCTTTACTAATATGTAAATGATTCACATATAAAATCACTACTAACATTTAAAAACATTGAGTAATAGGCTCATGACTTGTTTGTTAAAAACTTCCATTACCCTGGCCAGGTCGCTCAGTTGGTTGAGCTTCGTCCCATATACCAAAAAGGTTGCTATTCTGATTCCTGGCACATGCCTAGGTGGAGGGTTTAATGTCCAGTTAGTGTGCCTTTGGAAAGGACCCAAGCAATGTTAAGCAATGTTTCTTGCATCAATGCCTGCCTCTCTCTCTCTCTCTCTCTCTCTCTCTCTCTCTCTCTCTCTCTAGTCAATAAAAACATATCCTTAGATGAGGATTTACAAACCTCTAAAAAGGATCTACTTTAATAGTAGCACTTTAATACTTCTCAGAAAAAACAAAACAAACCTCTATTGCAAACAAACACAGATTACTCCCAGTTCATACTTTAGTTTTTCTCAATTGCATTTATAAACACTTTATCATTTGTGTCATGATGCTCACATCCTTAAAGAAAATAGAATTAAAATAATCAAAGGAAATAAGTGAGCTGACTCTGAAGATGTGGCTTTCAAAGATCTAAATGACAAAACAAAAGCTGTACCAAAAGTACAAAATTATTAACAATGCATATGATCATTTTCATCTCCAAAGTTATATTCTGGGAATCAATCCATTTATAATTTTAATCTGCTAACTCTACAGGTTTAGTGTCTGAAAGATGAATCAATGTGCTTTAGAAGTATTTTGTGTCCTCTTTAAGGAAAATCCCTTTTGTATTTCTATGACCGGGTTTCTCTTGGTAATTCTGCATGACAACTGGCGGCTGCTTTCTAAAATTTTTCAAACAGCTGCTCAATCAAGAAGACTCTGAGGCCTGGAGGAACTTCCAAAGTGGGATATTTGGTTGGTGTATATTTTTATTCAGAGTGCTCCTCTGGCTTCCCCAGGTTTGCACTTTCCTTGGGAGTCTCTAAATTGGCCCCTGGTATGACACCGGATTCTGAAGTCCTTGGTTGTAAACTGTCTCCATCCAGAACAATGTCTTCAGGATCTGGAGGGGGTGGACAGAAGTCTTCATTGGGGCAGATTTGCTGGAATAGGGTCTCAGCCTGGTCAGGGAAGAAAGGACACAATACTTTTTAGACACCAGTTTAAAGAGTAACTATGGTACATCTACACAATGGAATTCTCTGCTGCCATAAAAAAGAAGGAATTCTTACCATTTGCAGCAACCTGGATGGAACTGGAGTGCATTGCTAAGTTAAATATGCCAGTCAATGAAGGAGAAACACCACATGATCTCACTCATTTGTGGATAATAAAGAACATTATAAACTGATGAACTAAAGGATAGATACAGAGGCAGTAAAGCATCAAACAGACTGTCAAATTACAGCAGGAAGGTTAAGGAGAGGTGGGGTAGATAAGAGATCAACCAAAGGACTTGTATGCATGCATATAAGCATAACCAATGAATATAAGACACTGGGGGGTTAGGGTATGCCTAGAGAGGGGGAAATGTGAAGATATGTATACATGTAACACATTAATAAAAATAATAAAGTGTATATGCCTTTCTGGCATTATTAAAAATATTTCACAAGTTATAGAACTTTACCCAGTATACATGACCTTCTAAAATCTGCTTTCAGAATCCCCTGACTTCTCTTCCTCTAAGTCTATGCATGCATTCAGATCCATCCTTCAAGTATATAAGCACCTGATTACATTCTTTATAAAGTGTTCAGATAGTTTAGAATTTAAGGACATTCATTCTACATGTCAGTCAAATACAATTTCCCTTAATATCCTTTACATAATTTCTGAATAGAACCTATTTATTATATCCATATAGTCTAATTGAGCATATAATAATTTTAACAAGTCATTGTTCAAATAAAAAAATGTTTCACCGTCTGCTCAATTATTTCATTTTCTGGTATAATTTTTCTTCCCCTGGGCTTTAAGGAGTATAGCACAATGTTTAAGATCATGGACTATGAATAGATATCTCCACATGAATATTCGCTCTGTCACTTCATAGCAATGTGATTTGGGAATGGTTACACACCTTCTGAGTCTTGCTTTCCTTGTCTATAAAATAGCAGAGACTAAGCCTCTGTATATGGTAGCTATTGCCATTGTTATTCATCATAATATAATTTAAAATGTTAACATTTAAGCAGAGTTTAAATGTGATCATAATTAACAACAAATACAAGAAAGTAAATGTGGCAAGTAGCATTGCTACTCTATTCTAACATATCTCTACTTTTATTTAAATGAATAAAGTTAATTGTTAGATAAGATTCCCTGCCAATCTAGGGAGCTTGCACTCTACCCTATATGTAAAGGAAAACCACTCAAGAGTTTTAAGATATATGCTTGCTTTAATTTTTCTCTTTTTAAAATTTAATAAATCTTTATTGTTCAGATTATTACAATTATTCCTCTTTTCCCCCCCCCATAGATCCCCTACACCCGGCTACCACACCACCATGTGCCCTTACCACCTCCTGCCCTTACTACCCCCCATTTTCCTCATCCATAGTTGTACAATTTATGTCCAGTCTCTCTTCCCTTTACCCTGAGAATTGTCAATCCACTCTCTTTCTATGCCCCTGATTCTATCATATTCACCAGTTTATTCTGGTCATCAGATTTTTTTATTCACTTGATTTTTAGGTTCACTTGTTGATTGATATGTATTTGTTGTTCCTAATTTTTATCTTCACCTTTTTCTTCTTCCTCTTCTTAAAGAGTACTTTTCAGCATTTCATATAATATTAAATATGTTAATTTCATATAGTTTTAAAAAGTGATCATTTGATAGTTTTAGCATGTCTTCAAATCATAAATAGTTGCTTAAGAACACAAGGAAGATAGGTCTGAGTTTTTCAACATCTATACATTTGCAAATAAGAAAAGCAGATGCAGCCTGCTGTCATGGCTCAGTGGTTGAGTGTCAACCTATGAACCAAGAGGTAATGGTTTGATTCCAGGTCAGGGCATATGTCTAGGTTGTGGGCTTGATCCCTAGTGTGGGGTGTGCAGGAGGCAGCCAATCAATGCAATGATTCTCACTCATCATTGATGTTTTACTCTCACTTTCTCCCCTTCTCTGAAAAAAAAAATATATAATTCAAAGCAGACACAAACTTGCTAAATGGTAAAATGAAGCATCCTATATAATAAAAGGCTAATATACAAATCAACTGAATGGAGAAATGACTCAACACTATGATGCACACTGACCAGCAGAGGGCAGGCACTCAATGCAGGAGCTTCCTCCTGGTGGTCAGTGTGCTCCCATAGGGGGAGATCCTCTCAGCCAGAAGCCAGGCTCACACCTGGCCAGCGTAGCAGCGGCAGCAGGAGCCTCTCCCGCCTCTGTGGCAGTCGGACATTCCCCAAGGGCTCCTGGATTGTGAGGATACAAGCTGGGCTGAGGGACCCTGAGTGCACTGGGCCTCTAGTTTTATTTATAAAAAAGAAAAGAAGGTGCCTATGTTTTCTACATAGGAAAAGCCTAGGTGATAATCTGAGAGCTTTTATAGACATTACAGCAAAGAGAAGTCATCAATTACTGAATAGGATGAACACAGGATGATATACTGAAATTAAAATACAGTTTATCTGAATAAACTGGCTATTTGTACATTATTACTGATGTCCTTTAAAGTAAGTATTGTAATATTTTCTTCCTAATGTGAAGTTAAAAGCTATATAACAAACTTAAAGACTACTTATATTTAATAGCATATAATAATTAGTACCCAAACCAGCATTATTATTATAATCTACTGTGACAATATTACACTCCTGAAAACTATGGTCTTGGGAAGCAAATTACTTCATAATAAAATTATAATTTAATGATAATTTTGTACCTTGCAGTTTAGATCACATTAGCACTTGTATAATAAGCTATTATTAAAAAGGCCTTCCATTTTGGTTAAAAAACATTAAAGTTCACTCAGGAATAAAAATGACCTAAGCTACCTGGCTGAAAACTTGTTGGCAATTTCTGCTTGGAAAAAAATTGGAACATCAAAGCAAAAATGACTTGGTAATTTTAAGCCATAAATGTAGATCTTGAACAATCTTGGATTCCCATTAAACTAATAGAAAGAATGATGGATGAGAGTTGTGACTTCCTGCTTTTGTAATCACTGGCTGAATATGATTATCCAGGATCACCATTAGACCCTGAAGATGAGAAATAAAGACTCTGGTGGAAAACTGTAAATGTATAGGTCATGGCCTTGCTGCTATTAATAAAAATTAAAGGTTCAATGAGGCCATTTGCTCCTGTAAAATCCTTGTCCCCAGTTGGACTGACATTTCCTTCTGTGGTCTTAGAACAATGTTAAATTACCCATTTATTGATTCAGTTGGCATAAATGATAACTATTTCTTTCAAAAGTTTAGACTTGTACTTCAAAAATTATATTTTCTATTCTTCACTTTCTGTCAAGTGCAGAAAAGTATACATTTATATATTCATATAAATCTTCAGCTTAATGGAATCATCGTTCACTTTCAGCAGTTTGTGTCAGCCTGCCCACCTCTTCATAGTCCTGCCCAGGAGTACTGTCACAAAATTCCACTTTCATTTACCACACTCCTCAGCAACTATAACAGCAGCCTTTGGGACACTGGCTTGTGTGAAAACATTAAAGGAATCATATTAATTGTGAAAAACCATGTTATACGTTGTTTTCCTAGATAAGAAAATGTCTTAGGAACATTTTAAAATTACATTTTGTTTGTCTTACTAGGTACTCTCCTTTATAAATGATTCAGGTTGACAAAGAAAGTCTGTGAATTTCAAAATAATACAATGATAGGCCAACAGTTTAAATTAGAAACAATGTTTCTTTAGAATATTGGCACAATAAATTCATTTTTCTGAATGTGTATTTGTAGCATTTTATAT
>PVJN01046445.1:0-16429 GCA_004026805.1 Lasiurus borealis
CTGGAGCGGGAGAAGTATCTTGGGAAAGTAAGTTTGAGCCAGCTACTATTATAATGTACAGTTATATTTGTCTATAAATGGAGCTGTTTATGGGAATTTAATACCATTCTCTTTGTAAAGTGAATAAATATTCATCTTTACCCATTGCTTGTCTTGTGATATATGTAGAGAAATGGCCACATGTTTGGCCTGGTGGGATAAAAGTTGTTTAAAAAGCAGTCTTACTCCACTAGCATTGATAGGTAAATGCTTTCAGTGCTTGTTGGGAAACATTTGTAATGAAGTGAAAGAACCAAGAACTCTCTTGAAATCTAGTGATTGTTCCTTTTTTTTTTTTTTAAATATTTTTTTTACAGAGAGGAAGGGAGAGGGAGAGTTAGAAACATCAATTAGAGATATCAATCAACTGCCTCCTGCATGCCCCCCACTGAGGATGTGCCCGCAACCAAGGTACATGCCCTTGACCGGAATCGAACTCAGGACCTTTTAGTCCACAAGCCGATGCTCTATCCACTGAGCCAAACCACTTTTGGCTAGTGATTGGTGTTTGGTGATTGGTTCTTCACTCAGCTGGGTCACCTGGCACAGCTCACGGCTGTCTGACCTTCCAAGATCCTATGCTTTCATAACTCTGTTTTGTGCTCCGAGTCAGATTTCCCTGCACCTGACTAAAGAGGTGTCAGATAATTGCTTACTAATTACTTTTTTATTTGATTTCAGAGAGAGGAAGGAAAAGATAGAGAAATATCAATGATGAGAGAATCCCGGATCAGCTGTCTCCTACACACCCCCAACTGGGGATCTAACCTGCAACCTGGGCATGTGCCCTGACCGGGAATTGAGCTGTAACCTGGTTCGTAGGTAAACCCTCAACCACTCAACCACACCACCCGGGAACTAATTATTTTTTGTTTACATGAATCCAGAGTTAAATTAGGTTTGTTACAGGGTATTTTTCACTGTGGTGAAAATATTTTCACTGTTCTCCTTATCTAGCCGAAAAAGTTGTATGTGTGGTGTCATCTTTTGTGATTTTGAGTTTTCTTTCCAACTTTTGATTTTGAAAAATTAATCATTCGTTATCAAAGCAAGAGTCACACACTGTATTTGGGTGTCATTGCTCTGACAGGACAGTTACTGCGTTTGGGTCTCCTCAGCATCACTTAGGATGGCTGGTTAAGAGGGCCATCCTAATTTAGGGGCAGCTTGCTTCTGACCATGAGTATCACCACAATATGGCTATATCTGTGAAACAAATGTGCTATTTTTAGCCAAACTTAGATGTTGTTAATCTCAGCCTAGCCACGTCTGCCCCTTCTTTCTTTATTGTGGTAAACTATATGTGAACTGTATACCCTTTTAGCCGCTTTTAAGTGTACAGTTCTGTGGCATTAAGTACATTGACATGGCTGTGCAACTGGCAGAGTCTCTGAAGTGGTGGTTTTTGTGACAGGGATCAGGTCCAGGCGGTGGAAGGGTGAACATGAATACAGTCAGTCTGTTGCACAGAGACCAAATCTGAGGCCAGAAGCTCCAACTCTGGGTCTGTACTGCAGCAGGCAGTGAGAAACCTACCTGATTTCTTTTTTCTTTCTGTCCGTAGCAGGAGAATCATGGTAATGCTGTCTGTCTGTCTGTCTGTCACAAGGATGCTGGGAGAATCAAATAGGACAGTATCTGGGGTACTGAACCCCAACGTGCAGCACCTGACAGAGGGGTTCTTTATAGAACCATGAATTAGACGTTTTTCCAATACGGGAGAGGAGGATGGGGCCCGTTTCTAAGGGAAACTCCCTGTGGTCTGGCACTTTTAAGAAATTGAAACAGAGCCTATGGGTAAACTGTCCTTGTCCACAGGTGAAGAATGACTGAATTAAATAGTTTCCCTTTTCTTTAATGTATTTTTTAAAAATATATTTTATTGATTTTTTTACAGAGAGGAAAGGAGAGGGATAGAGTTATAAACATAGATGAGAGAGAGACATCGATCAGCTGCCTCCCACACGCCTCCCCACTGGGGATGTGCAGGCAACCAAGGTACATGCTCCTGACCGGAATTGGATCTGGGACCTTTCAGTCCCGAGGCTGACGCTCTATCCACAGAGCCAAATCGGTTTCGGCTCTTTAATGTATTTTTTAATATTTTGTTTTCAAAGTACCAATAAAGATGTTGCTGGTGGAAATGCAGATTGATACTTCGTTTGGCCCAGCAATTCCACTTCTGGTAATACTAGGTGTACCGGTTAATAATGTGGATTCTTTTCAATAGCTGGAGTTACACATATGTTGATATATATGCGATTTGATATGTATGCTATTTTGTATTCACAACAAGCTTCAAAACTTCATATGTCAAGTTTTCTGAAGGTGTTAACATCATAGGTATTTTTACGCTTAAAAATGTTGAATTTTGTGCCAACAAAAGGGCATTTGCGAGAAGTTTTAATTCACTATTTTGAAGAAAAGTACTGCTGAAAGTTATCATATACTTTGGGAAGCTTATGGTGAACATGCTCCATCTTAAGATACTTGTGAACGGTGGTTTAAACGCTTTAAAAGTGATGATTTTGATGAGAAAGACAAGAATGTCCAGGTCAATTTGAACCACACTTGGATCGTAAAACAACCAGAATGGGCCAGAAGACATAGCAAAGTAATTTTGCTTCATGATAATGCACCATCACACACTTCAAAAATAGTTAAAGACACGTTAAAAGATCTTGCCTGGCAAGTATTAATAAATCTGCTATATTCACCAGACCTTGCTCCTTCAGATTATTACTTGTCCAATTGATGGCACACGCACTTTCTGAACAGCACTTCAAAACATAGGAAGAAGTGGAAAATTGAGTCTCTGAATGGTTTGCCTCAAAACAAGAAAAGTTCTATTGGGACGGTATCCACAAATTACCAGAAAGATGGGGAAATGTGTAGCTAGCGATGGACATAACTTCCAATAAAGCATTTTTTATTTTTCTCTTGAAATTACTGTGTTTTCTTTGATTACAAAATCCACATTATTAACTGGTATACTTAGTATATCCTAAAAACAAAACACCAATAGGAATAATATATGCACCTCTCTGTTCATAGCAGCCTTGTTTACAATAGCTAAGACTTGGAAACAGCCCAAGTGTCCATCTGTAGATTAATGGATAAAAAAGTTGTGGGAAATGTACACTGGAATACTATGCAGCTGTAAGAAAGGGATCGCTTACCCTTTGGGACAGCAGGGATGGACATGGAAAATATGCCAAGTGTAATAAGCCAAACTGAGAAAGACAAATATCACATGATCTCACATGGAATCGAATGAACAAAATGAATCGACCAACAAAACGCGAAGCATGGAGGCGTGGAGCAGACATACCTTGACGTGGGGTTGCCAGGAGAAGAGAGAAACCCAAGAACTTGCATAGCCATGGACATGGGCATAGAGCAGTGAAGACCTGTGAGGGGTGGGTGGGTGCTGGGAGGAGAGGTGTAAATTGGGGGGAGGGCTGGGAGCTATCTAATACTATCAACAATAACCAAAGAGCATAAAGAAAATGTAAAATCAACCATTTGTCATATTTTCTTGTGTCTCCCTTTCAGCTTTTTGCATGTGTGCACACATTTTTCTTCGAAATTTTTGGATCATACGTTTTAAGCGGCACATCATATGTAGTTAATTATCCTTTGAAATAATGTTGCTTGTGGCTATTAATATTCCACCGGTGTTACACTTTAACTAAATGTTCTGTTATATAATTGGTTAGAAGTAATGCAACAGTGAACATCCTTGCATTTCATATTTTTCTTTAAAGGTACCCTTGTGAGATATTCCTAGAAGTGATGTTACTGAAATGCAAGAATACTCGCTCAGACTTAGGAAATGTGCCCAAATTCTTTCCCAGAAAGTTGTATAGATGTTAAGCCCACACGCAGGGCTTGTGTTTCCATCACATCATGAGACTCCGTTCGCCTGCTGTTTTTTAAATTTTTATTATTTTTTAATTCAATGTTTATTGTTCAGATTATTACAATTGTTCCTCTTTTTTTGCCCCCACAGCTCCTTCTCTACCTGGTTTCCACCCCACTCTCTGCCCTTACCTCACCCCCCCACCCCCACTGTCCTCATACGTAGGTGTATGATTTTTGTCTAGTCTCTTCCTACACCCCCACACCTCTTTCCACCCCGAGAATTGTCAGTCTACTCCCTTTCTATGCCACCTGGTTCTATTATATTCACCAGTTTATTCTGTTCACCAGTTGTTTTTTTTATTCACTTTATTTTTAGATTCACTTGATAAACATGTATTTGATGTTCATAATTTTACCTTTTTTTTCTTCCTCTTTTTTTAAAAATGTGTTTTTATTGTTTTTTTACAGAGAGGAAGGGAGAGGATAGAGAGTTAGAAACAATGAGAGAAACATCCATCAGCCGCCTCCTGCACACTTCCTACTGGGATGTGCCCACAAACAAGGTACATGCCCTTGAAGGAAATTGAACCTGGGACCCTTCAGTCCCCAGGATGATGATCTATCCACTGAGCCAAACCAGTTAGGGCTTCCTTCTCTTAAAGAATACCTTTAGCATTTCATATAATACCGGTTTGGTGGTGATGAACTCCTTTAGCTTTTTCTTATCTGTGAAGCTCTTTATCTGCCCTTCAATTCTGAATGATAGCTTTGCTGAGTAGAATATTCTTGGTTGTATGTTCTTGCTATTCATCATGTTGAATATTTCTTGCCACTTCTGTCTGGTCTGCATAGTTTCTGTTGAGAAATCAGCTGACAATCCTATGGGTGCTCCCTTGTAGGTAACTAGCTGCTTTTAATATTCTCTCTTTGACTTTTGCTCTTGGCATTTTAATTATGATGTATCTTGGTGTGGTCCTCTTCAGATTCTTTTTGTTTGGGGTTCTCTGTGCTTCCTGGACTTGTACGTCTTTTTCTTTCAGTCATTATTTCTTCAAATAGGTTTTCAGTATCTTGCTCTCTCCCTTCTTCTGGCACCCCCATAATTCTGATGTTGGTACACTTGAGGTTGTCCTAGAGGCTCCTTACACTGTCTTCACATTTTTGGATTTTTTTTTCTTTTTTTAATATATTTTTATTGATTTTTTATAGAGAGGAGGGGAGAGGGATAGAGAGTTAGAAACATCGATGAAGAGAGAGAGACATCGACCAGCTGCCTCCTACACACCAGCCACTGAGGATGTGCCTGCAACCAAGGTACATGCCCCCGACCGGAATCGAACCTGGGACCTTTCAGTCCACAGACCGACGCTCTATCCACTGAACCAAACTGGTTTCGGCTTTGCTTTTCTGGTTGAGTGTTTTTTTTGCTTCTTTGTATTACAAACCTTTGACTTGATTCTTACGTTCCTCCAGTCTGCTGTTAGGTCTCTGTATAATATTTTTTATTTCAGTTAGTGTATGTTTAATTTCTAGTTGGTTCTTTTTCATATCCTTGAGGGTCTCGTTAAATTTATCAGCCTTTTTTAGGAAATTCTTGAAAAACCTTATGAAACCGTGGTTTTGAACTCTATACCCAGTCGTTTGTTTTCCTCATTTCTTTCATTTGTGATCTGTTCCTTTGTCTCCACATTTTGGCTGCTTCCCTGAGTTGGTAAAGTAGCTTTGTGTGCTAGGTGTCCTATAGGGCCCAGTGGCCTCTCCAGTTATCTGAGGTGGACACTCTTGGTGCATTGCTCTGTGGACTGTGTGTACAGCCTTGTTTTAGTTAAGTCTTGATCGTTGTTGGTATCACTGGGGAGAATTGACCTCCAGACCGATGGGCTGTGATGATCAGCTGTGTCTACACTGGGAGAACTTCTATGCTGGAGACACCCTTATGACACAAGACTTGCAAATTTGCATAAGCCTCTGTGCTCAGCTTAGATGGGGCAAAGTCTGAGGGTGGAGCAGACAGTCTTGGCTCCTTGTCAGCCCTGCCATATGAGGCCCCTGGGTCTTAGTGTCCCTTGGTACTTGCTGCGAGTGCCTCTGAGAGAAAGCTGCCCTTGAGTTCCGCCCTCTGCCAGACAGTCCAGATTCTCCCTGAATGAGTCTAAGTTCCCAGAAACTCGCCTGGGATGGGAGCTTCCCTCTTCCTCCCATTTTAGAAAGCCGGCCAAGCACTCAGCCACCCATGCACTCAGTAGTCAGTCCTCTCTGCACGTGCGTGAATTTGGTTAGACGGCGCATTGAAAAAAATAAATTAGAATTAGACAAGTAAACATATAAGTGTATTCTTGTAAGAAAGGATGCAAACATGAACTTGGCCTGGGCCTTGTAGGAAGCGCCGATGACTACTCAGCTACTAACAGATGCTTACCAGGTGCATTCTAGAAACTAGCAGCTCAGCTCAGAAGTGAGGTCCTTGACTCAGTTCTCCTAGTAAGTGTGGGAGGCTGTCTAGTTTTGAGATACTAAAATGGGTTTTGATGAATGTAGAGGCTACCGCCAATTTTTCTCCGGTCCCCAAATTCTCTCTCCCTTACCAGACGTCCTGCATGTGGAGTTCAGCTCGCACGTGGGGTCGCTCACTGCTCTTGCTCTGATTTGCTGAATGGGGTGGCTGCATGGAGAATCGGGCACAATCAGGACAATGGGTTAGAAGGACAATGTCAATATAATAACAACCACTAGGTGGCAGCCTTGCTTTGTGCAAATTTCTTCTTATCCTGGACCAGGCCTTGGGAGGAAAGCTGCCAGTTGTGGCCGCTTCCTGTGTAACACATGCTGGATGGAGTGCTTCCTTATTGTGGGTTTAGCTCATGCCTCTGTCCCTCTGTGTTCTGTCATCTGGACTGTTACATGTCAGTACTATCCGGTAGGCCATGCTGTGATGACGAGAATGGTCTCTGATGCCCAGTATGGTAGTCCCTGGCCACATGTGAGCATCAAGCCCTTAAAATGTAGCCAGTGTGGCCGAGTAAATGAATTTTAAATTGTATTTCCATTCATTAATTTATGTTAAACAGTCTCATGTGGCTATGGTATGGACCAACACAGATCTTAAGGCTTGCTTAGATTTAGGTGTAATAGTTTTGATGAGAGATCTTATCACGATGTATACTTCATATTGTAACACACCAGGAGGCGAGATAATGAAACATCATCCCATTGTTAGTGATGCTAGTCCAAAAAAAAAAAAAAGGTTTTACTGGGTATAATTTACAACTAATAAAAGCATACATTTTATTTTATTATTATTGTTTTTTTAAAATATATTTTATTGATTTTTTACAGAGAGGAAGGGAGAGAGAGAGCTAGAAACATCGATGAGAGAGAAACATCGATCAGCTGCTTCCTGCACGCCCCCTACTGGGGATGTGCCCACTTCCCAGGTACATGCCCTTGACCGGAATCAAACCCAGAACCTTTCAGTCCGCAGGCCGACGCTCTATTCACTGAGCCAAACCGGTTTCGGCAAAGCATACATTTTATATGTATAGCTCCATAGGTTCCAACAAACGTTTACACCTGTATAACCATGATATAATCCAGTTATGGGAAATTTCCATCACCCCAAAAGGTTCCCTGTGCGTCTTCCCAGGTAATCCTAAATCCCCAATATTCCTCTTCCCACAAGTCTGTGGCAACCACCGATAGGCTTTCTGCCACTCTAGGTGTCTTTCCAAGAGCTTCAGATAAATAAAACCTTGTACATACACTCTTTTGACTCTGAGTGTCCATGAAGGCTACTCGACGTACTGTTTTTGGGATGCGCTGCTGTGGCATGGACCCTTCATTTATTTGTTGTTGTCGCCAAGTGGTGTCCGTTGTATGGAGATGCGACAGCTTCTTTATTCCCCTGTTGATGGAGGTTTGGGTTGTTTCGAGCTAAACGCTTCCTCTAAGGCTTAGAGTCTAAGCACCGCTTTAGCTGCACCCTGCAAATTTTATAGGCTGTGTTTTCCTTTTCATTCAGTACAAAACAGTCCCTATTTCTCTTTTGTGAGTTCTCCTTTGATGCATGGATTATTTAGACTCGTGATTTTTAATTTCCAAACATTTGGGGATTTTCCAAAGAGCTTTCTGTTGATAATTTCTAACTTAATTCTGTTGTGGTAAGAGAACATCCTCTGAATGACTTAATTCTTTATATTTACTGAGCCTTTTTTTTATGACCCAGTATATGCTATATCTTGGTGAATGTTTCTTATGCCTCCCCTCACCTCCCATTCTCTATCCACGTTTATAGCAAGCGATTCTGGAATATGGGGGAAAGGGGACATACAGTCCCCCTTCATGTCAGGTGGGTCCCATGTTTGTTTGTTTTTTTAAAAATATATTTTATTGATTTTTTACAGAGAGGGAAGGAGAGAGATAGAAAGTCAGAAACATCGATGAGAGAGTGACATCGATCAGCCGCCTCCTGCACGCCTCACAGTGGAGATGTGCCCACAAGCAAGGTACATGCCCCCAACCAGAATCGAACCTGGGACCCTTCAGTCCGCAAGCCGACGCTCTATCCACTGACCCAAACCGGTCTCGGCGAGTCCCATGTTTTATTCCAGCTACATCCTGGAATCATGCCATTGGCCAGACCTGTCCCAGGACCGGGACAATCTCCGGGCCGTCCATTCCCCACCTCTGTTTTGAGAAACCAATGTAAATGCAAACAACATGCCCCTGTTTGGGTCTCTCTCCATCTCTCAGCTCCTGAGCTCCGCCTGTGGTCTCTGTATTTCTAGCATCTGGCACAGAGTGTGGAGCACGCAGCTTCGGGAAATGCTTAATTTTTTAAAAATATTCTTTTTATTGGTTTCAGAGAGAAAGGGAGAGGAAGAGAGAGAGAGAGAAACATCAATGATGAGAGAGAGTCATGTGCCCCTGACCAGAACTGAACCTGAGACCCTTCAATCCCTCTATCCACTGAGCCAAACCAACAAGGGCAGTGCTTGATGGTGGACACCCAGCGGGGACAGGATGTGGGTGAGGGGCACCCCCAGAGACACTGCTGAGGGACAGACAGGGCAGCAGGAGCTGGAGGGGCTTGGAGGCTGAGGTGCTGAGTGCGACTGTTCTCCCACAGACACCGGGAGCCCGAGGACTGCCTGGCTGGGCAGTGACCATCAGCCTCACGGTTAGAAGCTCTGACTTGGGCTGTGATGTGAGGGGGGGGTTTGGGAGGCGATGCCCAGGTGGAGCTAAGGGACATCAAGGCCGACCTGTCCCCACCTGAACTCGGACAGGGGCTCCCTTTCCAGGCCTCAGTGTTCCCATCTGTAAACGCAGGTAGCTTCATACCGAGCTCTTGGGGGACCCGACACAAAGCACAGGGGTCTCTTGCCTGGTTTGGAGGTGGCCCCTCCTTGCTGGGGCCTCCGGGGGAGGCTTCCTTAGTGCAGTTCAGCCTGCAGGCCGGCCAGCCAACCTGCATCCCAGGGGCCGAGGAGAGAAGCACCCCTGGTGGAGCCTGCGGTTCTGGCTCCAGGCCAGGCCCCGCCCAGGGACCGTGTTCTCACTCCCCATTGGGTGCTCGCCTTGGCCTCCTGGGGCTGGGTGAAGGGAGGCTGCTCCTGCCGGGGCCCCAGGAGGCCGCCCTGGGCCTGGCCCGGAGTGGGGGGAGCTCAGAGGAGAGGAGAGAAGCCCAGGAAGTGCTGGGAGGCCGGAGCGGGTTCGGTCAGCGAGCCCTGGAGCCCTGGGCACCGGGGCCTCGGTGGGCCTGGCCCCCTGGGTGTGTGACTCCCCTTCTGCCAGTTCTCTCTGCTCTGGATTCCATCTGCCTGCCCATTCCTCTGCAAAGAGCCTGGGGTGAGGGTAGGAGTTGCGGGGGTGGGGGAGGCGGGGAAGAGGGTCAGCCTGGGAAAAAGCCTTCGTGTCTTTGGGCAGGTGCTTCTTTGCAAGGCTGCACAGCGTTGGTGAGGTCCCCGTGCCCCCGGGTGATGAGGACCAGAAGGGGGAGGGAGGGTAAGGGGTGAGGACAGTTATAATTTGAGGGGAGACGCCAGCCCAGGTGTATGTGTCTGAGGCCTGGGCTCAATAAGAAAGCACATTCCGGCTGCGAGGGTTCCCGTTTCCCGCGAGCTGGGGCTGTGGACTGTGGCTGTGGAAGAGGCCATGGGCCTTCTTTTCTTTTCTTTCTTTCTTTTTTTTAATATATTTTATTTTATTTTATTTTTACAGAGAGGAAGGGAGAAGGGATAGAAAGCCAGAAACATCGATGAGAGAGAGAGACATCGATCAGCCACTTCCTGCACACCCCCCACTGAGGATGTGCCCGCAACCAAGATACATGCCCTTGACCAGAATCGAACCTGGGACCCTTCAGTTCCCAGGCTGATGCTCTATCTACTGAGCCAAACCGGTTTCGGCTCTTTTCTTTTTTAAAAAAATATATATTTTATTGATTTTTTTTACAGAGAGGATGGGAGAGGGATAGAGAGTTAGAAACATCTCATCGATCAGCTGCCTCGTGCACGCCCCCACTGGGGATGTGCCCGCAACCAAGGTACATGCCCTTGACCAGAATCGAACCTGGGACCCTTCAGTCCACAGGCCGACGCTCTATCCACTGAGCCACACTGGTTTCGGCAGGGCCCCAGGCTTTCTGCTATCCATGTGTTTGCGGGGAAAGGCGCTGGCAGTGGTGGGGGCCTGCGATGGGCTAGCCGTCCTCACAAGCCTGGCCTCCCGGATGTATGACTGGCCCGTTTCGTCCTTACAGCCACCCTCTCCAGTCAGTACCATTGTCGCCCCGTTTTACAGATGATGAAAGGGGGGCTGCGAAAGGTTAAGCCGTGGCCAGGGGTCGCCAAGCTGGGAGACGCAGGATCAGGATTCAAACCCAGCTCTGCCCGTGCCCACGGCCTGGACGCTCACACCGTCTGCCCTCTGCCTCGGAGGCGGCGGGAGCGCTGACCCAGGAGTGGGCCCGAGGCCACAGCCAGGGGTGCACAGCGGTGGCTCCCGGCCCCAGCCTGCCAGGCACGCCCTCCCTGCGGGCACCGCGCAGTGGGGCCCAGCTCGCTCTCTCCGGGGCCCCACAGGACAGGCTGGCCCCTGGGAGTTCCCGGTGCCCGGGTGAGCCTCAGCGGAGCTGAGGCCGCGGGGAGCCGTCTCCTGGCTCCCTGTCCTCCATGCCAGGAGCTGCGGGCCCTTCTGAGCGGTGGTTGCTATGCAGCCTTGTTTATCAGAGGAGAGCCTGGCAGAGAGCGGGAGCGGCCAGCAGCAGGCCGCGGTCCCCCAGCACTGGCCCAGCAGGAGCACCGGCCCAGCAGGAGCCCGGCCCTGGGCTGGAAGCCGGCAGGAGCCAGGCACGCGGCCGCCCTGTCCCGGCCTCCCTGGGCCCAGCAGCAGCAGCAGCGTCTGGGCACAGACATGGGCCCTGGGCGCCTCCGGGGACAGGAGCTTGGCCTCTGGACGGAGCAGTGAGAGGTGAGGTGCCCACCGCCGTTTGCAGGGGGAGGGGCGGGGAGGCGGTGCGGACACCCGAAGTCTTGGAGGGCATCAGGGACCTGCTCGGGGCAGGGACTAAGGGCGGTAGAGGAAGGCCGGAAGGAAGTGGGGCTGTGTGGCTGTGGGGCGGTCCCTCCCTCTCCCTGGCCTTCCAGCCCAGCTCCCAGGCAGCGGGTGGGAGGCTGGGAGCCAAGGAAGGAGGGGCTGCCGGGCTGTCCCCACCCCGGCTGTGCCCTGTGTCCGCGCTGTTTGGGGGTACACAGCACAGGCCCCACCAGCCAAGGCTCCCTGCTAGTCACTGCCAAGGACTCTGGTGCCGGTGGCAATGGGCGTGCAGTGGGGAAGCTCTGTGCTCAGGGGCACGGGTAAGGGGTGGGGGTTTAGGAGTGGGACACCCAGGCCAAGCCCAGGCCAAGCCCAGGCCTTAGAGGGGCTCTGCTCTGGGTGGAATTCCCACTCCGCCACCCCCCCCCCCTTTCCTGGCTGTGTGGGCTTGGGCTCTTCATTGTGAGCCTCAGTCTCCACACCCCCGGCAGCTGCTTGGGATGGAGCTGGAAGGAGGGCAGCCGGGATGGAAGCTGCTTTTGCTGGTGCCGTTGTTATTTCGGGGATGACCGGGTCCTCTCCACGGCCGGTCTCGGCTCTGAAACAGGGCTCTGTGAGCCGCTTCTTCAGGACAAGGCCCCGGTGGCTGGGCCCAGGGCTGGCGTTTCCTCCGGGCACCGAGGGGACGGAGTGTCTGTGCCGGTTGGTGCCTGGAGGCGGGTCGTAGAGCAGGTGTGCCCAGCCCCAGCAGGTGCAGGCCCACACGACTGTCCACCGCTCTGGGGGTCAGGGCCTGCAGCCTCCTGGCCCCAGGCTGCCAGCTCCCAGGGCGGGTCTGTCTCAGGCCCCGGAGGAGCCGTGGCTGCTGAGGAAGGGGCGTGCAGGGGGCAAGTTCTGGGAGCAGAGCTCAGAGAGACCTGCCTCTGAAGGTCGCCCAATGCCCCTGGGTCACCTCAGGCCCTGCTCCCCAGCTGCGTGCATGGAAGTTTGTTACTTTTTTTCTTCTTTTTTTAAAAAAAATATATTTTATTGATTTTTTACAGAGAGGAAGGGACAGGGGTAGAGAGTTAGAAACATCGATGAGAGAGAGACATCGATCTGCTGCCTCTTGCACGCGCCCCCTACTAGGGATGTGCCCGCAACCAAGGTACATGCCTTTGACCGTAATGGAACCTGGGACCTTTCAGTCCGCAGGCCAACGCTCTGTCCACTGAGCCAAACCGGTTTCGGCAATTTTTTTTAGGCTCATTTCTTGCAGACAGAACGCATACAACTCCCAGTTTAAGGAAGGATTGTGCAGTGGACGTCTGGGTAGCCACCGCCACCTGGGTCTAGAGCAGTGGTTCTCAACCTTCCTAAGGCCGCGGCCCTTGCATACAGTTCCTCATGTGGTGGTGACCCCCAACCATAAAATTATTTTTGTCTCTACTTCATCACTGTAATTTGCTACTGTTATGAATCTTAATGTAAATATCTGTGTTTTCTGATGGTCTTAGGAGACCTTGCTAGCTGTTCGCGACCCACAGGTTGAGAACCGCTGGTCTAGAGAGAGACACTCGTCACCCTTTGAACTTGATATAAACAGAACCTCACTCCGCAGTCCTTTGGGCCCGGCTCCTCTCACTGAGCCCGCGCCGGTGTCGCCGAGGTGTTGAGAGGAGAGGTGGCCTCTCAGTGTCATTGCCACGGAGCGGTCCGTGGCGAGCGTCACCGCGATTTATGTTCCTGTGGGCGCTGGGGTTATTTTTAGTTCCCGGCGGCCATCCAGGGAGCCGCACTGAACATTCTCCACTCGGTCCTGGTCCACCCGCGGGGGTTTCTCTGGGGCAGACCTGGGGCCGGCTTGTGGGGCTGGCATGTCCTTCCCCGTGTTATAGAGCCGACCACTTCCCCCCGGGGCTGTGCCGTGAGTGAGAGCCACTCTGCTCTGCGTGCCACCTGCACCGGCATCACCCGTGACCTTCACGTTTGCCGGTCTTTGCAGATGGTGGAGGCAGCTCGTCCTGTGGGATTTGTCTTCCCCTGGTTCCCAGGAGGCCAGGACAGGCCTGCACTTGCCTCCTTCCCTCCCTCCCTCTTTCCCTTTGAGGCCCCTCCCCTCTCCTCTCTCTCAGCCCCTCCTGTCCTCAGCTCCTCACCTCCACTCTTCTCTGCTTTCCCGCCCTTACCTCTCCCCCGCTCCCCTCCTGGGGACGCAGATCTCACCCACCTAACTTCTCTGTCACCGATGCATGAGCTGCGGACCGGGCTCCAGACAGCCGCCCGGAAGCCCGCGGAGATGCCCACCTTCTCTGCTTCCCGGCCTCTGGCTCCTGCCTCAGCGCCACCCCTTCCTGGGCCTGGATGTCCCTTCAGTAAAATAGGACGGAAAAAGAGCTCCTCTCCGGGGCCATCTCGGTTTCCCGGGCCCTGGAGGAGGCCTGCCGCCGGAACCTTCACTCACAGTCCCCCATCTAACCAGTCTCCAGCCCCTGTGGACTGGCCTCCTAAATGCTCCTCAGACCGGACCCTCCCCACGTGCCCGGCCTCTGCCCAAATTGCACTCTGGTCCTCTCTCTCCAGCATTATTCCCCCGCCTCTGCCCTGCCCACCCACCCGGCCTCTGCCTGCAGCCTCTGGTGCTTGTTCCTGCAGCCGTACCCCAGCCCTGGGTCGTGACGACTGGGCTTGGAAGGGAGCAGGGCCAGGCTCCGTGCTCAGTGGGTTTGCTTGTACGGAGTACAGTCCTGAAGTGGCATTGGGGTCATCTCCGTTTCTGTAGCTCAAGAAAAACGGGGCTCAGAGAGGTTGGTCACATGCCTGCGGGCACACAGCTCACCAGGCCCAAAAGAAGTCTGCTTCACCCGAATCAGTACCTGGCTTGTGGTTGGATGCGTGAGGGATAGACTGAACCCAGGAGGTCAGAGGTCAGTAGGTCACTGGGGAACATCCAGACTTTCCCTGGAGGAGTATGGGGTGGGGGCCTCCATTGAGGGGCGGGGACGGTGTGTGCATGGGAAGTTAAGGGGCGGCTGGAGGCAGCGGGGACGGAGGGGTGAGATTGTGCAGTCGGGACGTGGCCAGTGACGAGTGGCATTTCTGGGTTCAGCCACACAATTTCTCTGGGCCCAGTGCAGGGTCTGGGCTTGCGGTGTCTACGTTTCAGTCCTAATGTTTTTGTCAAAGACCCTCCCCTTTCCCCAAGGAAGTCCCTCCCGGGTCCCGCTGGAGGGCTCTGCAGGGAATGCAGGCCAGATGATGACAATCTTTTCCTTGAAGCGTCTCCACCGTCCCCTTTGCCTGCGAACAGGCCTGGCCTCTCGATGGAGCATCCCCGGTCTCCCCTCCCGGCCCTCCTCACCTGCCCAGACAGGGCCTTCATGCATCAGTCAGTCCCCTCATGCCTTTGCTCAGACCGCGCCTCGGCTGGAATGCCCTCCCCGCTTCCCTCCCACTCTAGGTCTGGCTCACTCCAGCCCGAGGGTGGAGGGAGCAGCCAGCCTGGGCAGCCCAGGGCAGCAGGGAGGGAGGACAGAACCCTGAACCGAAGACTGTTGCCCATCAGGCCAGATCCTGGCTCGCTCAATAGGGGACAGCCCCTGCGTGGTGCCCAGAGGGTGCTGGGTGCCATTGGGGGCTTAGTGAGGGTCCTACCGGTCAGGCGCTAAGGGCTGTCCACGCGAAACCCCCAAGCGTCTGGGTTGGAATTTCTGGTTCCAGTTTTTGTAGTTTGGATCCGCACCTCGAAGTCCCCACCAGGTCCTGGGCCCAAACTGTCTCCCGGGAGGTGCCACGCACCGCTCTCACATTAGACGTAGAGATGGCGGTTGGTCCACACACAGCTGCAGCCACCTCCCCGGGGGCTGGTTCCTAGGAGGCTGTGGGGGCCTGAGAGGTCAGAGGTCTGGACCCCGCCAGGGGCAGGCCTCAAAGGGCTCCACCTGTTGGGTGGCCTTGCGGGCAGTGGAGTGAACCCCGTTCCTTCCTGGCCTGCTGGTGCCCCTCAGGGCGGGGGCGGGGGTGCTGTGGGCTGTCTTGGCTGGTGGCATCCTGCCCGCTGGGCAGTTTGTGGTGGGCAGGCAGGGCGGGCTGGGAGGGCCTCTGAGCGGCAGCAGGGTTGCTCAGAAGGCCCTTTGCCATGGGGGTGACCCCTGACCCTCACGCTCTCTGGACTCTCGGGCAAACCCGAGTCTTCTCCTTAGCCTCCACAGAGGGACGGTCTGGGAAACCGAAGTAGATTAGAAATCACCAGCCTGACAGCTGAGAGAGAGAAGCAGGGCGAGGTCTTGTTATGCAGTGAATCTGGACGGTAGGGCCCAGTCGTTCTCAATCCTGTTTAACATCAAAGTCACTCAAGAGGTAAGAGGGGGAGGGAGACATAAAAGAAATCCCAGCAACAGGTCCCCGTGGCCGCTCCCTAAGCGACTAATTCCGTAGGGGCCGGAGGGAGGGCCTTGGAATTTGTCCTTTTAATCAGCTCCCGGGTGGGTCTGAGCTGAGACGGAGAGCTGTAGCTCAGGATCACGTCTCCATGTAATCTGCACGGAAGTCTCTACTCTGCTTAGGGGTGTAGCAGGCGGTTGTGGGGTGTCTGCCCCCAGAGCCTGACACTCGAGCTTGTTGGCTCTGATTTTTTGTGGGTGTCTGTCCTCGGGGGAACCTTTCTGGGCTTTGCTGGAAGCAGCGCATCACCCGTCTCTTGCCTGTCCCAGCTCAGGGGCAGGGTCCCTTCCCAGCTCAGGGGCAGGGTCCCGTCCCAGCTCAGGGGCAGGGCTGGGGTGTTTCGACCTGCCGAGTGGATCTTCCGCCGCCTTGCTGGGGGGAAGTGTGTGTCTCAGGGACATTCCTGGCTGCTTGTCATGCCCATGTGGGCAAATCCTCAGGCCAAAATGTCCAGAGGCCTTGGTGTGTGTGTGTGTGTATGTGTGTGTGTGTGTGTGTGTGTGGTGTGTGTGTGTGGTGTGTGTGTGTGGTGTGTGTGGTGTGTGTGGTGTGTGTGTGTGTGTGTGTG
>PVJN01046446.1:0-16429 GCA_004026805.1 Lasiurus borealis
TTCTGGGCCTCTGTTCTGCAAACAGCTACAGAGTTGGCTTCAGATCACACACAAGCAAGTTCCCCTCAGCGGCCCCCAGCTTCCTGCCAGCCTCCCACTTGCCCAGTAGACCTCCCCAACACATCTTTCCTGCCCTGCCAGCGGGCTTTTCTTAGAAGACCTGGTACCACTTTCTTTTCCAGACCCAGGGACTCAAGCCTGCCAGAGGAAGCCCCACTCCAACCAGTCTTGTCTATAAAACACAAGAGAGTTCATCTCTGGGTTTGCTTACTTGGATGTCCCAATTCTAATTTGCCAATCTTGTGATCTCATTAAAAACAAACAAACAAACAAAAAACCTAGAGGCCCAGTGCATGAAATGGTGCACAGGAAGGGTCCAGGATGATTGGGCCGTGCTAGTCTGGGGGGAAGGGGGTCCTACTGGAAGTTGGCTGGTCAGCCCCGCCCCCGGTTTGGGTGGGGAGGTGATTGGGGATGGGTGCAGCTGGTGGGAGGGGCCAGGGGTGGTTGTCGGGTTGGCTTGCCCCCTGGTCAAGCTCCCAGTCAAGGGGACAATTTGCATATTAGCCTTTTGTTATATAGGATTAGTCTCATTTACCTTTAGTGCACCCATGTTGAAAGCTATTAAGATTCCCAGGCAACAGACAATTATGAGGCCTGAACTAAAGTAATGAGAGAGCAAGGAGAAGAGTTAATCAAATCTAGGTCTAACTAAATGAGGAGAATGGGAAGGAGGAATCAGGGTGACCCCCAGGTTTTGGGATTGGACCACAGGGTGTGTGAGGGTCCCATCTGCTGAGTTGGAAGACACAGAAGAAGCAGGGGTGTGGTTGCATTTCATTAGGAAATATGCCAAAACCAGTTTGGCTCAGTGGATAGAGTGTCAGCCTGGGGACTGAAAGGTTCCAGGTTCGATTCCAGTCAAGGGCAAGGATGTTTCTAACTTTCTATCCCTCTCCCTTCCTCCCTGTAAAAAATCAATAAAATACATTAAAAAAAAAAATAGCCAAAACCGGTTTGGCTCAATGGATAGAGCATCAGCCTGCAGACCGAAAAGTCCCAGGTTTGATTCTGGTCAAGAGTATGTACCTTGGTTGCGGACATATCCCCAGTGAGGGGCGTGCAGGAGGCAGCTGATGGATGTCTCTCTCTCATTGATGTTTCTAACTCTCTATCTCTCTCCCTTCCTCTCTGTAAAAAAATCAATAAAATATATTTTTTAAAAAAAGAAATATGCAGGGCATCCAAGTGGGGTTATCTAGCACACAATGGGGCTGGTATTGTGGGAGTCTTTAGCACATAGAGTGCCCTTTCCCATTCATTCCTTCTTATCCCTCGTGTGTTAATGAAGTCTCTCTGCTGTATCAGTGAAAACCCTTCTACTCCTTTTCCATCCATGTTAAATTCCCAACACAGCTCTGTAAGTGGCTACCACTGCTACCCTCCTCTTCCCTGGGCATTAACATTTCCTGCCTATTTTTCATGCGTGCACATCCCATCTCACCACTGGAGGCTCAGCATTCTTTACTTCTAATAACCATCCATTGCTTCAGTGATTGATTCCAATTTCAACATGAACTATCCACTTGTAGGGAATCCAGGACTGGACTTGTCCTGGGCCCTTGTATTTAACAAAGTCCAAGGTCCAACGGTGGTTTGGCATCCTCTGCTTTACTGGGGCATGTCTGTGATGGGCAGTGGGATAGGCGGTCATCCAGCCTAGCTTAACTCAGCTTTCTGTCCCCCTTTAGGAGGGTGTGTCTTCTCTCCTTTCTGCTCCTTGGCCTTTGGGGCTGTGTGACCTGCCACTGGAGCCCTGTGGAGGACATCTGCACAGCCAAGCCTCGGGACATCCCTGTGAATCCCATGTGCATTTACCGTACCCCAGAGAAGAAGGCCCCTGAGGAGGAGGGCTCAGACCAGAAGATCCCCGAGGCCACCAACCGGCGGGTCTGGGAACTGTCCAAGGCCAATTCCCGCTTTGCCACAGCCTTCTATCAGCATCTGGCAGACTCCAAGAATGAGAATGACAACATTTTCCTGTCGCCTCTGAGTATCTCCACAGCTTTTGCTATGACCAAGCTGGGAGCCTGTGACAACACCCTCAAGGAGCTGATGGAGGTACAATCCAGGGCCCTTCTGCCCGGCTCCTTACTGTGTCTTGGTCTAGAGCCCTTTGGAGGATGTAGGTGCTATTCCAGTCGGTTTCTTTTCCCTTTTATCCTCCCTACTTTTATTCTTCTTTCTTCCAGGTGTTCATTTAGAAAGCAGGAGCTGAGCATTGATGCTGTACCTGAAGGAGCTCACAACTGAGGTGGCTCTTGGTCAGGAACCCACAGCACCGTGCTCACAACCCGTGGCGACACCAGACCCACCACCATTTTCTTTTGGCTTCTACAGGTGTTTAAGTTTGATACTATCTCTGAGAAGACATCGGACCAGATCCACTTCTTCTTTGCCAAACTGAATTGCCGACTCTATCGGAAAGCCAACAAATCCTCTGAGTTGGTATCAGCCAATCGCCTCTTTGGAGACAAATCCCTTACTTTCAATGAAACCTACCAGGACATCAGTGAGGTGGTATATGGAGCCAAGCTCCAGCCCCTGGACTTCAAGGTGAGTTACGCATGTTATTCCTGACCTTGGAGTTCTTCCTCTTCCCTAAGGGATTGAGAGAGAGAAGCAGGATCCAAATTAACACTGCTATGCTAGTTAGAGGCAGGTGGAGGGGCACTGTAAGTCACAGCCCCTGGAACACTTACTCTTGCTTAAAACCCGAGAAGTCAATGCTGTCTATGGATTGTAGTGGAAGCTCTAAAAAAGTAGTACAGCCGAAACCGGTTTGGCTCAGTGGATAGAGTGTTGGCCTGCAGACTGAAAGGTCCCAGGTTCGATTCCGGTTGAGGACACGTACCTTGGTTGCGGGCACATCCCCAGTGGGAGGTGTGCAAGAGGCAGCTGATCGATGTATCTCTCTCATGAATGTTTTTAACTCTCTATCCCATATCCCATATATATACACACACATATATATATATATATATGAAAGTAGTACAAATAATAAATTCTTCATTTTCTCTACCAAGTTCACATATATATATACCCAAAGCTATTCTGGAGATGCCAATCCTACCACAGACCTTATTTAATTCAATGTTTTAAAGTTACCATGGTCAAAATTGGCATGTGGTGCATGTTATGTTCTCCTCTTGGAGGTTCATGAAGCACCAGAGGTATTAAGTGTCTGAGAAGTTCTGCAGTAAAGAAGTCTAGCGACTTTAATTCAAGCAGCATTTCTTAGGCATTTTTGACCACATGAACATCCCTCCTGCCCTGCCCCCTCCTCCCTCATCATTCATCTGGGTTAGAGTGATGGCCTAGCCACATGGTGAGAAAGGACAGAGGATGAAGGATGAAATAAAAGGCTGCATGGGGAAATGGAGAAGAAGGTTGAATAGCACAGATGGGTAGGTTTGTTTGCTGTTGTCCTTAGGAAAATCCAGAGCCATCCAGAGTGACCATCAACCAATGGATATCCAATAAGACCGAAGGACGTATCACTGACGTCATTCCTCAGGATGCTATTAATGAGCTCACTGTCCTGGTGCTGGTTAACACCATTTACTTCAAGGTAAATGACCTTGGTAAACTGACCTCTGACTTGCAGAGGCCCTGTGATTTGATTGTGCAGATGGCCTTCTCTTTCTCAGAGTCAAAAGTTCTGAAGATTGTTCCAAATTAATTACGTTTGGGGAGAAGGATGGGGTTTGGGTGGTGGGGATAAACAACTTCCTGACATTCAGGATGGTCACCCATCGAAGGTGGGTAGAACTGTGGCACATTTGCCCATCCTGGGTCGTGCTCCATATGCATTTCCCTTCCTCCACAGGCGGTTAGCCCAGGGGTTTAGCCAGTCAACAGCTGTGGCCAACCACTCCTTGGCCTGGGGTTTCCTTCTCTCCAAGAGTGGAGCAGGTTGCATTTCCATAAGGTCTATTGCCCTTGACTATTTAGGGAACACTTTGCCATTAATTAGCCCTCCCGATCCTCCTAACATTCCAAATGTGACCTTGGACTGCTCAGTTTACTCAGTATAAAACCAGATTCTCTGATCTTGTCTGCATGAACTTGGTCTCACTACCTGCGACCTTTCTCTGTCCCAGTTTCTGCATCTGTAAAAACTGGTAATGGTATGCCATCACTGCATTACTGAGGGGACTAAGTTGATGCATGAGAAATGCTTGGAGTAATGCCCTTCACTAGGATTTGTAGCGTTCACACAATGAATGCCCCACAAATACTAGTGATTACCAGCTCCAAATGCTACAGAAGGCCCACTGCTCAGAGTTAAGTTAAATGACTTGTCCCTAAATTAAAGAACCAGAAGATAACAGGGATGGTCATTATACTTCAAAGGAGTGTCTTCTATCTCCTCCCTTTGACTAAGAACTTGGCCAGGATGCACCCTCTGCCTTGGCAGGGCTCCTGTGTGTGTGTGTGTGTGTGTGTGTGTGTGTGTGTGTGTGTGGCCTGTATTCACCTGGCAGAGTCCAGCATTTTGGATGATGGCCTTGGAGAAGAGGCTGGTGGGAGAAAGAAAGCAAAAAGCAATTCGATTGAAACTCAAGGAGAGACTTGTGAAGAGGCTAGTAGGTTTTTCTTTGTTTTAGTTTTTACTTATTATAAAGGCAAGTAGACAATTACTGATAAAAATCTGGGAAATACACAGGAAGTTCACAGAAAGAAAACACTCTGACATACCAGTCACCATTCATCTTTTCACGCAGACCCCTCTAGTCATTTTTCCTAGTAATTATACGTACAAGTCAACATAACAGAAGGTGCATATGCTCAGGTCAGGATCCTCCTGGTCTTCTTGCTTTGTGATTCTTCCACCCGGCATCTTCTTCCAGGGCCTATGGAAGTCGAAGTTCAGCCCCGAGAACACGAGGTCAGAACCTTTCCACAAGGCCGATGGGCAGTCGTGCCCGGCGTCCATGATGTACCAGGAGGGCAAGTTCCGCTATCGGCGTGTGGCAGAAGGCACCCAGGTGCTCGAGTTGCCCTTCAAGGGTGATGACATCACCATGGTGCTCATCCTGCCCAAGCTTGAGAAGAGCCTGGCCAAGGTGGAGCAGGAGCTCACCCCGGAGGTGCTGCAGGAGTGGCTGGACGAGCTGGCGGAGACCATGCTGGTGGTCCACATGCCGCGCTTCCGCATCGAGGACAGCTTCAGCCTGAAGGAGAAGCTGCAGGACATGGGCCTGGTGGACCTGTTCAGCCCGGAGAAATCCAAGCTCCCCGGTGAGTGAGAGAAAAGATGTTACGCCTTCCTCTGCCCCCGAGGGGGTCTGACCCAAGATGGAAGAATGGGAGGGAGAGTAGAAAAGGGCCACAGGTGGGGGCACTTCTACTATGAACTCGGGGAACCCCCTTTCCTTCTCCAGGCCTCAGCTTTCTCTTCTGGAAAAGGGGCAGGTACTTCTTGGTTTTCCTTGGGCCCAGCTGGCACGGGAACCCTTTTAGTCTGTCACTGGTAGAGGAGCGGAGACCAGGTAGAGAAGAACTTGAAAAGACATCGAATTCAGAGCAGAGACAGATCTGATGAAGAGCTGGGGACGGACGTATGGGTCCCACAACATGGGGGTAGCTGACATCTGGTAGCCCCTCACCTGCTATTCCAAAGGGCTCATGTGTTTCCTTCAAGGTCACCTTTCAGCTTACAATGTTAGGTAACTGGATTGACCTTTAATGGGCTATCATTAAATAGGTCTGAAAACCAATCCCTCTCTTAAAAATGTGGCCAGACTAGAAAGACATTCCTACAAGATAGAGTTTTTCTTTAAGAACAGAGCCCTTGTCCCTGTGACCCCCTCCGCTCCCCCACCCCCACCCCTGATCCCACCAAGGACTGAAGTATGAGACTCAATTCACAGAGTCAGGCTGAGAAGCCCTGTGTATGTTCTTACGTTACCATATATATATATATATATATATAATTGATTTTTTTACAGAGAGGAAGGGAGAGAGATAGAAAGTCAGAAACATCAATGAGAGAGAGACATCGATCAGCCGCCTCCTGCACGCCCCACAGTGGAGATGTGCCCGCAAGCAAGGTACATGCCCCCAACCGGAATTGAACCTGGGACCTTTCAGTCCACAGGCCGACGCTCTATCCACTGAGCCAAACCGGTCTAGGCAATACATGGTATTTTGATGGTGTCATTAGGTGAGGGTACAGAATGTCTTCCTATTTTCCAAAAAAAGCCCCAAAGGGCTTCTTAACGAATCTGGATTTCTTCCTCCCACGTCACAGAGCCTTCTCTCGTCTTCTTTGTAGGTATTGTTACTGGGGGCCGGGACGACCTCTTCGTCTCAGACGCATTCCATAAGGCATTTCTTGAGGTGAGTACACCTCCCTTTGCTCTCTCTTCTGCTTTTTTATTCCCATGCTGTTTTATTATTCACTCATCAGTATCTCCTGTGGTTGTAACTGTGGAGTTCTCTTTTCACTGGCTGTCCTAGTAGAGCTAGCAGATGCTTGAACTGCTCCCTCCTTGGGAGACCAGCTACAACACAGCCCTGCCCTGAAAGCCCTGGGGTCTAATTGTTCCAACCTCCCCTCCTGTGTCTCTCCTGAAGCGGGTGAAACAGGGACACACACATCAAGGGAAAGGAGCCAGCAGAGAATTATCATGAAGAGGCACAGATAGTTTTAGTGATATTTTGGGTCCCCAAGTACCATTTTCCAAAGGCTCCCTCTAGACTGGTAGCGCTTCTGCTTATCAGTAAATTCAAATACCATTGTTTCAGCCTATTACTCCAAGAAAACTCATCTCCTCCAGCCAGAGGGTCCTCCTCTTTTCATAGGCCTAGGTCCTGAGCGGTTGCTTGGGGTACTTATATCTGGGAGCCTGATGCTCCAAGAGTGAATCTATTTCAACGGTAGAGCTCTGATCTCGAGTCAGAATCTCTTTTAGCATCAAGTACAACATAATCCCTTTGAAATACTATGTACCACGTGCCAGCCAGGAATGTGATAACCTTGTCGCCATTCAGATTTCTGGTTCAGCAATTATCTGAGGACCCGGCCAAAGGCTTGGATACATCCAAATGTCTACATCAATATTCACTGGGTGGAAGAATGAGGAACAGTAGGGTTCCAGATGGAACCCCAAAGGCACTTTCCACTGGGTGGCAGATAGCGCTTGGAGGAATGGCTGTGTCTGTGTGTGATGTCCCTGTGTCCAAGGAACTGCAGAGCAGCTAACGTAGCAGTTTGTTTCCTGTTTGACCTGCAGGTGAACGAGGAAGGCAGTGAAGCAGCAGCTAGTACCGCCATCGTGATTGCGGGCCGTTCGCTGAACCCCAACAGGGTGATCTTCAAGGCCAACAGGCCCTTCCTGGTTCTTATAAGGGAAGTTGCTCTGAACACTATCATCTTCATGGGCAGAGTAGCTAACCCTTGTGTGGACTAGAGGGTTCTTATTCCTTGCTGCACCTCCTCCTATTTGGTTTGTGAACAGAGGTAAAAATAAATACAATTACTCCCTTCTCGCCAGTATGAATGGACATTGCCACCTGACATGAAGACAAGGGAGGGAGAAACTGCTAGACGTGCTATTGGTCAGTTGATAAAATGATGACTTTACTTGCTACCACTGAACACATGTGGGTAAAGAGAGTGAAGGATGTGTGATTGCATCATCCTGAAAGATGGTAGGCATCCGGGAAGGGCAGGGGGGCTTGATACCTCGGTATTCCCACCTTACAAAAAAAAAAAAATCCCCCAATTTAAAACGCGTTGATCTCTATGTACAGAAAAACAGAGACTCAGATCGGAGTATTAAACCATTTAATTCTCAAACCACTCACATGCATAATGTTCTTTTACACAGTGTTAAAATAAAGAGGAAAATGTATTTTTATACAGATTTTCAAGTATACATTAATAGACTTTTCAGATTACTAACCAAATTGCTAAGATTTCATTCACATTGTTCTTAAAGCTGTCCAACGAGAAAGCTTTTGCTAAGCTGCTTTAAATATGTTCATATAAACCCATCTCTTCACTCTTTCTCAGAATCTCCCGCCCACAACCCCAGGCTCCGCCCACCCTCCTGCCCTCCCCCCTTCCCGACACAACAGGGCTCCTGGGCTCTAGGAGGCATGCAACCCCACCGAGAAAGATTGGCTTATCATCAGGGGAAGGACAGAACCTACAGGAGGAGAGACTGTGAGCACACCTGTCAAATTAAGGGCAAGAACACCTTAGAAATGACACAAGTCAGACTCGTATCTTACAGCCTTTGCATTTTCACTTGACTTTCTAATGAAAATAAATCTCAGCCTCCCACAAAACAACCCAGAATTTTCTGATAGTTTGGAAGCTGAGAAAATAACTTAATATTGAGTACTTTCCCCAGTGAAACTTCTAAAATCAGAATAGGCATTTGGAACTTTTTCATTTTGGTTGTTTCATTTTTCCCTTTGGCTGGGGGGGTGGGGGCAGCTTAAAAACGGATGTTATTATTTGTTTGTTTACCTTAAGGAATTTGGTTAATTTCACAGGGTCTGGCAAAAGAGTTCTCCCTCCTCAACTCTCCTCCTGAAGTAATCTGGCTTTAGGGCTGGAAACAGCCACTCTCCTTAGGAATTAAAGTGCATTTTTTTTTTTCAGTAAAAAGGGGTGTGTGGGGGTGTGGTTTACACTTAAGTGATAATGATTAAAAGAGGGTGGGGTGAGAGGAAATCCTATTCCTATATATAGGTATTTATAATTAAGGTCATAATAAAAATCAATACTCTCTAAGGAAATAAGATGCGCAAACCAGCTTGGCACCCTCTGAAGTGCAAGGGCACCAGCCTGCTCACTGACTTGTCTGAGGCATCTTTAAGCGACCTGGAGCAGTCGCTGCAGATGAAAGACACAAACCACAAGGGTTAGTTTTTTCAAAGGGAAAAAAACAGACTGGTAGGTTCTCATAGTTAAAAACATCATCCCCGTTCAGGGATAATAGCATTTTAGAAACTGATTGTCTGTTTTAATATGAATCCTTGATTAGCAAGTTGTGAAAAAATGTTAGGTAAGTTTGTTGCTTACAAATATTATGGTAGCCTTTAAAAACTCAGGCAGAGGGGGCATTGTAGGTGCTTGCTATCAATTATCAGTTATCAGCCGAGGGGAAGTGAAACTTCCCTGTAATCTCCTTATTTGATAGCTACCACTGACTATTTTCCTTTAAACCCTTTACTGTTTCTTGGGGGATAATCCCAAGAGTTTTCCAAAGAGAACTAAGTGCTACATCATTAGCTGTACGCAGAAGTGATGGGCTCAAAAAGAGGGGGAATTGTCCTGGAGTCTGGCCTCTGAGTCCAGTGTGATCTGCTTTTCACAGTGACCAGTGGGAAGGCACAATGCCAGGGACAGTGGGTGGGGACAGTGTCACCCACCAGATAAGCACCATAGAGAACAGATTTCTTTCAGACCACGTCCATCTGACAGAAACCGAGTTTTGGCTACCTGACTCTTCTGTCTGAACCCTCAGTCTTCTCTCCTTCTCTTCCCATGTACATTTCCCTTTCCTCACATATGCTGAATGGCCCCAAACTGAGTTCTGATTTTCAGATTTCTGAAAAGAGAAACCCTTGGTTCCTGACTGAACTGGCAGCGCCCTTTAAGGTCTGCCATGAGAGCATACAAAAAAATGCAACGGGCTCAACCCGGGAACACAGACCACAGCAGATGAAAAGTGAGTGGCTGGGGCAGAACACATTGCTTCTGCCTAGAGTTTGGGAATGTCTTTGGTTGAGAGGAAGGGGATGGGGCAGGTGATGAAACTGTGGTCAGATTAGCCTCTGGTTAGCTGCGTCCAAAAGGACTTCTTAGAGGTTTCAAAGGAATCAGCAAGCTGACCCAGGAAGGGAAAAGAACTTGACAAAACTTCACAGTCCTGATAGGGAATATTTTGTTTTGTTTGCTTAAAATATAGCACAAGTTCATATATATAATATATTTTTTTTACTATCACTTCCCCATCCTCTTCCACTCTCCCCATTCCCAATCTTAAAATCCAGTGCGGCATGATTTGCATAAACTCAGCGTTTCACAGTACTCCACCATGCTCTTCAGCGGGAGAACCCCCTGGGTCACTCTCCCGATGCATACAAGCCCCAAAGGCTGCCGCTTTCCAATTCCACCCAGTATCAGGAAGCCTTCACACGTTTTCTAAGGCATAGGAGGCATTTTTTCTCAGTGACATTGCATCATTCGCATGCTAAACAAATAGCCAGGCCTTAATGTTACTGTAATGAAACTTCATAGCCTGATGCTAATTCAGTCCTCTGCACTAACCAGTCTTTCCTTTTTGACACACTTTTTCTTTTCCTACGCATCAACTATTCGAAATTTAAATGATCAGTTATTTGTAGACAATATATGAACGAATTTCTATGCTGCCCAGAATTCTCTCAGGAGAGAGTCCATTATGTTGAACCTGCTCTGAAACACAAATTTCTTTCATGAATTAGAAATCACTGGGTAGCTCCTTGATTGAACAGTGGCTCTCACTTTTTATGGGAAATCAAACAGTTCCCCCTTTCCATTACCACGTGTGAGGTTGCCATGGGCAGGTATCTCTTTACTACCTGGGGTGGAAAGAAGGAAAGATGAAACCTCATTTGGGAATTACTACTGGATTAGGTCTTTGACATCCTGGAACAAAGATGCTAAAATGATTATTTCACATTTCTTATAAAATTCAGAAACATTTAAGCCTTAGCTAGTGCATGTCATTCACAAAGAAGGAAAATTGAAAGTCACATAGAAATCCTACATAGAAGACAGCTAAGAGACAACCGAATGCATCACCCCAGAAAGGAGCCTTTTCTCTCCACTGACTTTAGCAATGCTTCTCAGTAATTTTACAAGTAGAGGTCCCCTAGGAGGCGTGGCTTGGCTCTTAATAAGTTCAAGGGTTCTATTTTAGGTAGCAGAACTGAGAAACCTCCTCTCAAATCACCTTCCATCCAAAAAGCCATGTAAAAGAAAGTGGGTTCTAAAGACCAGACTTTGAAAATATGCTTTGTTTACTTATGCAGACTTTGTATCTGGTATAAAGAGGAATGGAATGGATGGCAACATCTCTCTCCAGAATGACTCTGAGGACAAATGGACGATCCATTGTAACACCTGAGTCTTGGCCCATCTCCCATAAACTTTAAACTCAGAGCCATGCCCCGGGTATCAATACAGATATCTGATGAGGGAGGTCTACGGGCCAAGGTCAACTGGCTCTGAACTAGAAAGCAGTAAGGCCAGTGTTCACCCAAGTCACAGGGAAGAAGCGGAAGACTCCATGCTTCCTCCCAATTCACAGATTTAACATGCCTCAAAGGAATGATCTAGGTGTTTCTCACTGTTGAATCTGTTCTGTTTTTAAGGAAATCATTTTAGCTGTACTGGCTGCACCATCAACAGTAAATTATTAACTTTAGGTAAGACTGTACCTTAAGCATGTGGTATAGCAAAACAGCTGGGGACTGGCCTAGGACAGAATCTGGGCCCAAAAAGAAGACAAGCCGAAGGTGAGAATTTTCCTAAGCAGGAGTTAATTCCTGAGTCCAGGATATCAGCCTGGCGTATACACTGACAATGACTTTATAGTTATACAAAAAATAGCTGTGGTGAATAGATTCACATTGATTTTACTGCCTCATCTCCTACAGGATTCATACTGTATTCAGGCAGAGGTTGCTCTGTATCAGCTGTCATCTATGAGTAATGCTTTTCTAATTATTTGAAATTTCACACTGTTGGTATCATCATTTGTCCTACGTGGTTACTGGGTAAATTATTATTTATTAGCTGGTACCTAAAACAAAGAAGCCAACTTCTAAAAGTATGAAAATGGATAACTCTCTCTCATCTCCACTCCTAATTAGATATTAGGACCAGCCAAGTGCATTAGAAAGAAAAGGCGGGAGCATTCCAGGGTACCTGTTAAAGGGCCAGTGGTCCTTCCCCAGCTGTAATGGATGTTCCAAGGGGAGGTGACCTGATGTGGCTCAGTGTACCAGTGCCCCAAACAGCTGTACTTCAAGATTAGGTGGCCTGCCTTAGTGGTATTTTACTACTAAACCTACATTTTTCTGACACAACGTTCAAGTGAAGCCATCATGACTATTATAACAGTATCGGCATTAAAAACAGGAGTGACAGAAGAGCAAAACAGGCCATCCAAAAAGCCATGTTATCTTCACCTCCATGTCAAGATATTGGCAGAAGGTTCATTACCTGGAAAATATGGTTTTTATTCCAATTCTCTCAAAACGGACTGCAAAACAACAACAACAACGCAGGATTCGAACACATTTTCACATCATTAAAAGGAGTTGGGGGCATCTTTGAAAACAACAGAGAGGCTCCACTTCCACTGACTACTCTTGCCAAATAGAAGCCAGCGGATAAAAGCATTATCCCGTGTTCTGACACTTGGATGTGGGCAACAAAACAAGCATGAACATCTAACTTGACAAGGAGAACAGGATCCAGGATCCGGCAGCCTCTCTATTTTGGGTCTGGCCTTCCTTTGCTTGCTACAGAAAGCTACACTCTTTCTTCAGCCAAGTGCTCAGAGGTAGAGGAGCTGAAGTGAGTACAAGAGAGAACGGGGGGGACAGTGGCTGAGGAACCCAGCCTCCTGCCGAAGGGGTTGCGAGGCAACCTTGGAATATGCTCAGTCTTTAATGGGAGGTAGTGTACATCGACTCATCTGCCTTCATCAGACACCTTTTTCTCACATACATACATGAAATCACATACATGGAGCTGGCCACTCACAACAATATTGCAACTTGCAGCAGCAGCACGCCTCTCCTAACAGCTGCTTTCAGTCTCCATTTTATACTGTACCCCAGCTCTTCTCAGGTAGATGCAAGCCAAATCGGTTACTTTGAGGTCCCTCCTTTAGCCAGGCTTTTAAACACACATTTCACTTTAGCACCTACATCTTTATCTCTGAAGAATAGCTGCATTAAGTGGGTGCAATGCGTTATAACATCTTTATAAATAGAAAGTGCGAGAAATCATTTTCTTAGCCAAAATACAAACAAAGCAACAAAAAGCTCTCATAGCCTACTGTGCCAAGAAAGATTTTTAGAATCAATGATACAACTAACAAAAGGCTTCTAATGCTACCAAGGTCATAGCTGACGAGTAAATATTTATAAACATACATTTATGGAAAAAAGATATTAAGAAAATAGCCAAACTTCCCACAAGTTATTTGCATGAACTCTCTTCAGTATACCACTCTGTGTTCAATGCACATGCATATACAAGTGAATTATATTAGTGTTATTTTTATTGGGCCAGTTTTCCAAAAAGAAAACAGGCTCACTTTTTAAAACTTCAAGTTACATGATTTAAAATCATTTTTTTGTAAAAATATTACAAATACCATAAAAATTCTAAAATCTCTGCTGACTGACAGCCATTCTAGAGGTGATTTCAGTCACACTCAGCGCCCCCTGTTTCAGCATCATGGCTTTCAGAGGAAACACATCTTAAGCTCTGTTCCCTGTTGTAATTCTGTTTTTTGCAGAGGTTCTTAAAGAACCACTAGAGTTAGGACTCTGTTACCTTATGGGAAACTCAGTAGGTCGCCTTCTCATGACACAAATATCTGCTTTAAGATGCAGCTACCAGCAGAAATCTAAACCCTTAAGGAATTTCTACTCACTCGGGTTGTTGTGATTGGCTTGAAATGGTCTAGACTTGTGATGCTGAAAAAAAAGAACAAATATTTTGTCAATCTATAAAATCTCTTTTTTCTCTGTTCTCTTTTGCAATTCAAAACCACAATACCGAGTTTCATCTAACCATCAGATGATTTCAAATTTAAGTCACCGAGAGCCTACAGAAGGGTCCGGAGAGCTAGAAAAATCCAGACCAAGAGACAGCTCCATAGATTACCATGAGTTTTCATTCCCTGGAAATCTTTTCAAAAGCTTTCTCTATCACAAAGAGCAGACTTTGAGTGAATATGTGGATCAAAAAATATGTTAAGGCTTCTTTTTTTTTCTTCATTAAAATCTACCCCAATCTTTGCATGATAAAGTCAAATTAATCTTGATGCCTCAATGCCTCCAAGCATCCTATCCCAGCCCATCCAAAGTCTTCTCTTTGCCTTCCCAGCATTCTGTAGGGACCTAAACTAAGTCTTCAGCCCTGTGTGTTCCTTTTACTCTTGTACTTGCAATTTCTGAGGCCTGACATAAGGACAGAGATCCCTTTATTGTATGATAATCGGGGTGACCAACTAGAACCCCTCACAAGCTCATGCTTCAGGGATCCACTGCACAAGAAATGGATGGATAATCCCAAACCTTTCTTCTCTTAGAAAGTGTCTTGACTTGAGAATGATTGTTTCGTTGCAGAATTTATTCTTCCTCTTTATTTCTTGTGATGGCAGTTAGAGTCTAATTATTATTAGCCAGCAGGAATTAAAGCATCCTAAATCTGACAAAACTTCAATGACCTGTTATTTCAGATAAGAGAGGTTGGCAGCAACTGGTAACATTAAAGGATTAACAAAATGTAAAATTGGGCAATAGATTTTCCTGTATGAAAGAAAGGTAATAAAAGTGGGACGAACCTACTCATCTAGCACAAAACTGGGCCAGAGCCGGTGGGTGGCAGTGACGATGGGATTAGGATACACAGGCAAAACTTCCAATTATTTCAAGAATATGGTCCTCTAGCCATGCAACAGAAAGTCCTGTTGAAAGAGATTTAATAGCCATATAAATTTCCCATGCCACAGGAGTTTTCACCTACTTGTAAACTTAAAATACAGCTGATATCTCAAGTTCTGTAACAAAAAGCTCTCGACTCCCTCAGGAGTCTTTCTGTCCCATCACGTACAAAACAAAGAACCAGGCAAAGGCTCACAAGTTGGAACAAAAGAAAAAGTGGACATTTTGCTGTAAGATAAATAAAACTCAGGGGCAGGTAGATAATGAAATCTGTTGCAGGTATGTGTCTCCTTCTTCTAGTTCAGTGGTTCTCAACCTTCCTAAGGCCGTGACCCTTGCATACAGTTCCTCATGTGGTGGTGACCCCCAACTATGAAATTTTGCTACTATTATGTATCGTGATGTAAATATCTGCATTTTCCGATGGTCTTAGGTGACCCTCAAAGGGGTCGCGACCCACAGGTTGAGACCGCTGTTCTAGCTCCTTTACTGGCCAATGCCAGACATAATAAATGATGTCTACAGCACAAACAATGGACCTAAATGAATGAACAGAGAAGAGTCACTACCAGTAAAAAAAAACAAAACTGAATGCTGCCTATAACAGATTAAGGACGAGTCCCAATCTTTGACAAACCTTTCATCAAGTAGGAAGGTATTTCCTGTCCCCATGAGTCTGGGCTAATCAGTGACTTCTTTGACCAATACTGAATGGTGGTGACCGTGGCCTTTAACAGGATGCCACCTCCTACCCAGCCTCTTGGAGGCCTGAGCTGCCATTCTGAGTAAGTCTGACTACCCTGATGGAGAGACCACACAGAGAGTTGCTGAGACACCAGCGAGGGAGAGGAGGCTGAACCATCCTGTGAAGGCGGCAGGCATGTGGGTGAGGTTGTCTTGGACACTCCAGGCCAGGCCAACCACTTACTGAACACTATCAAGTGACCTGACTCGTCACCACCGGGAGCAAGAGAATTGCCTAGATGAGCCTGTCCTGAATTTCTGATCCACAACATCATGAGAGATCTAAAGAGTAGTTGTTTTAAGTCACTGAAGGTTCGGGTAGTCTGTTACAGAGCAACAGATATCTGGAATGCTAGCTTTCATTTTCTGCCTTGGTAGTAACTCACTCACACATTCACCACTAGACCTACTAAGTGGGTGACTCTTGAAATCAGTGGGCGATATCCCTAGAAGATGTTCACCATTTTCATCTGCTCAGAGATCAACTGCATTATCTTTTGAAGAGATCTTCCAATCACATATTCTTGAATTAACAGTTCACTATAAGCAGTACTGTTACTGGTTATTGCATATTCCAGTTCATCCCAACCTTTATCAACAATCAACATGATAAAGTGAAGATAGTCTGGATTCTGTGATAAGATTGGTAAATACTGGCTGTGCAATTTATCTGTGGTGTGAGCTTGGGCTCAACAGTTTCCCCCTCTATACAGTGTGGTATGATTATACCTATTAAAGGCAATATAGTCTATTAAGAGTATCAACTCTCGTATGAGACCACCAGGGTCAACCTGTGTCTCGGTTTCTTCCTCTCTAAAGTGAATATAATAACAGTATCTACCCTAATAGGATTGTCACAGGATTAGAAGAGTTAATCAATGAGCAGCACAGAACTGGGCCTGGCACGTAGTAAGCATTCAAAAAAGTC
>PVJN01046447.1:0-16428 GCA_004026805.1 Lasiurus borealis
CCCCCCCCCCCCCCCCAACTCGCTGGGTGACCTGGTGGAACTTCCTTTCCCTCTCGGGGCCTTGGTTTGCTCACTTTGAGACGGAGGCAGGAAGGTCATCATGTCTACGATTCCCGGGAGATAGATAACCAGGAAGTATCGGACGCGGGAGGGAAAACGCTTTCCTCTTTCCCACACGCCAGGTGCCCAATATTTCAGGAAGTACTTTGGGCTTCGAAGGCTAGCAGTCACTCCTTGGCTCACCGGACTCTCCCTGAACATTCATAAAACAAGGCGCCTCCTTTGCCTACGATGCTCCTGATCGTGGCTGGGACACATGTCCACCTCTCCCGGCTCAGGTCTGACCTACAACTGAGGGGAGCACACGGCCTCCTCAGCGGTTCCCGGCCTCTCCCTGCAGGTGCGGTGTTTCGTCGCATCGGTGGCCGGGACGTTGGCCACGCCTGTGCGGCCGCCTGTTCAGATGGGTGCAACCAAAGGTCGCGATGCCTCTGATCTGTATCCTGCTGCATCTAAACGGAATGAACGGAGCCAGTAGAAAAGGAATCGTTGAGGAGAGCACAGCACATCTTGAAGGACCCCCAAATGGCTGCTTCCATGATGAATCTCTATGCCAAGTGTTCCCTTAAAGGGAAAGGCCTGAATGACATGAGGGCAGGAGAGAGACTTTCTCCTCTCACATCTAACCTGACCCAGCTGCACGTCAAAGATGGTCTCTGGGACAACACCCCTGGTGTCGCTTCTGCCTTTCCTACCAGGAGGTGTGTTCGCCGTGGAGAAGGACCGTGCACAGTGCCTGCGCCATCTCCTTTAAATGAAGCTACTCTTTCTGATTTAAAAGCCGTCTTGAGTCCAGATGGCATGGCTTACTGGTTGAGTCTCCACCTATGAACCAGGAAGTCACGGTTCGATTCCGGTTGTTTGGGGCACATGCCAGTTGGGCTTGATTCCCCAGCAAGCGGAGAGCAGAATAGGGGCATGCAGGAGGCAGCCAATCGGTGAGTCTCTCTCATCATTGATGTTTCTATCTATCTCCCTCTCCCTTTCTTTCTGAAATCAATAAAAACATATATATATATATATATTAAAAACCATTTTGAATAGCATCCTAAGTAAAAGCCAAATATTGAAACTGGAAGTTAAGATTGATCTGCCAATCATGGGTGGAATGATGGTCCAAACTGAAGAGAAATATGTTGATATGTCTGCAAAAAACAAGATTCAGAAGTCTTGTTATGCGGGGGGAAGGGGGTTTTCTGAAAAGTGTTGATTTTTCTATCAGCAAAATAAAATGCTTCCTGAATAGAAACACACACACACACACACACACACACACACACACAGAGAGAGTCATGCCCAGAAATCATCAAGAAGCAAGGCAGCGCCTGGTGTGGGTCCAGAAAGTGGCCTGGACCATAGTATGTGCTACGGAGGAAAGGGGCTGGTCTTCACTTCCAAACTGATTTGGTAACCAATGTTTCTTGGAGGAAGTGCCATTTGAACTGGGAACTGGAAGGACACCTAACATTAATTTGCAAAAATGGTAAAGTGGGGAGGCAGGGCACTGAGGTGTGGGGGAGAAGCATAAGTAAGTACACAGAGGCAAAATGGGGGTGAAGAGGAGAACCGGAATGGATGGCTGGTGGAGAAGGTCCTTTGGGAACTGGGAAGACAACAGACTATCGCTAATAGAACCCATGGCCTCAGCATGAACTCAGGGAGCCAACAGATTCCGCAGCTTTCCTTAGGCCTGTCCTTATAAAGAAGTCTTTCTGGGATACCTGGCCTCCCCCCGCCAACCCCTAACCCCGTGCACCACCCACAAAGGGAGGACCCACTTCCCCTTCTGGTGAGTTTGCAGGGCCAAGGCGTCCAGATACTGGAAGCCCTCTGGTCTGCGTGTCCCTGGCTTCCATCCTTCTGCTCCAAGCACCGTGTTCAGCAAAGTGCTTTCCCTCTCAGCCTTTTCTGTCCAGTTTTATTGAAGTACAACTGATCAGTAACAGTGTGTCAGATTAAGGCATCCGACATGATGATCTGATATAAGCAGGTATTGTGAAATGATTGCCATGAAATTAGTTAACACATGCAATGCACCCATGACTCACGTAGTTACTTTTTTGTGAGTGTGATGAGAACATGTAAGAGCTACTCTCTGAGGAAATTTCAAGTATACAATTTCAACTGGTGTGCTGTAAGAATTTTTACAGCATGTAATACCTAACTATTTAGTCAGGGGCACTGACCTCTTTTCTCTGAGATAGTTAAGTAAAAAATTTTTTAAAATGACAACAGCCAACACAACAACATCTGGGGTGAATCAATCAAAATTATACCTTTTTTTTGTCGGATCTGCAAAAATGTATGTTTTGGTGTGCCACAGGATTTCAGTAATTAGTTTGTGTGCTGTGAGATGAAAAGATCGAAAATCACCGCAATCGAGCATTGTTAACTACACTCAGCATGCTGTACGTCAGATTCCCAGAACTCATTCGTCTGATACTTGAAAGTCTGTACCTTTTGACCAACCAACGTGTCTCTGTCCCCCACGCTAACCCCAGACCCATCAATCTCCTCTCTGTTTTAACACATGACCCTTCTGTGTGAAGCCACAATCACTATTCCCCCTTGACAGTAGAGGCTCAAGGTCACATCTCTAGTAAGTGATAGAGTCAAGCTCACACTTGGATTTGACTCGGGTCCCAGAGCCAAAGTTCCCCAACCACTGTTACTAATTGAATGTTTATGTCTCCCCAAAATTCGCAGATGGAAGCCCTAACCCTCACTGTGATTGCATTTGGAGGTAAGGGATTTGGGAGGCGATGAAGCTTAGCTGAGGTCACGAGGGTGGGGGCTCATGAAGGGATTAGTGTTCTTAGAAGAAGAGGAAGAGACCAGGGCTCTCTCCCTCTCTCTGCCCTGGGAGGACATGGCAAGAAGGAGGCAAACGGCGCCCTCCTCAAGCACCCAGCCATGCCTGCAGGGGCTCTCAGCCTTCAGAACCGTGAGGAATAGGTGTCTACCGCTGAAGCCACCCAAACTAAGGTATTTTATGACAGCAGCCTGAGCTCACACACTTGTCCAGGCACCACTCACAACACTGCGGAGAGCATCCCGGCCTTTGGCATCACAAGGCTCTTCACCGGCAAGAGAGCCGAGTCCCCTAGCACACCAGGTAGGCCTGGCGTCGGATACCAATATGAGTTTACTGGCAGAGCTCTTAACGCTGCCTCCAGGGCATGTGTGGGGCAAAGAAGGCACAGGAGGCGTCCCTGCCCTCATTCTCCTCAACTGGATCTGACAAGCTCCGGAGTCTTCCCACGCCTCGTGGGCCGGGGGCCCGTCCCTGGGGGTCCCTGGTGGGTTGCCCATGCAGCAAGAGCCACCCAGCCTCTGGGCATGTCTCTGACAAAAGCGGCCTGCCTGGCCCAGGCTCAGCTGAGTATTTAAGGAGCACGTCCAGGAAAATTATTCCTTAGCTAACCTCGCAGGGGAACGCAGAAAAGACATTGGATATCAGCTCTCCATTGGCTTCATCCATATTTTCACATCCCCAATGCTCTGGCCTGAAAGAAGAGGACCAGCACACTCAGGACTTTCTGGAAAATTCTCTGTGCTCTGAACAGAGCTAGAGGCCGCTCAGAGAAGGTAACACCACCTGGTGAGGCCTGAGATTCGCTTTCCTAAGGAAGGGCCCTCTGTCTGAGCGTTCCAGTCCCCCCAGTGCCACCGGGGGCCAGGGCTCTGAGGCCGCCCTCCCCCAGAGGCAGCCGCCAGCCCTGCCTGACACGGGTTCCGGTGAGGTCTGTAAGGAGCCTTTTTAAAGGGAATCGTTCCTGTTCCGGAGCCACCAGGACACGGGGCCCGATCCCATGCTCTGGGGCGGTGGTGGCAGAGCCAAATCTGAACAGTACAACGATTGAAATTTCTTTGGAGAGCCAAATGTTTTCAACTTAAACTTGTTCTAATGCCACTTCTTCAAAATAGACTCACCCAGGCCGTGGTGTTTTGTGGGAGAGCCACACTCAAGGGGCCAAAGAGCCGCATGTGGTGCGCGAGCCGCAGTTTGCCGACCACGGCTCTGGGGGAACGGGGTATGGCTGGGGCTTGGAGCTGCAGCAGCCTCAGCTTCATGCTGAGTGATTTCAAACTTCTCCCCCTGCCCTTCTATCCCTCCTGGGGGGGAGGAGGGTCCCCACGCCTGGTTTCTAGTCCGACAGGTCGAAGACAGAAAGACGTTGTCAGTTTGCCTCCTGGTCCCTCCAAAGTCTCAAGCCCCCTAGGTCTTAGCCATGACTCAGAGGAAGCCTGGTTCCTCACCCTAACCCTCCTCTCAGGGCCCCAAATCTCCGAGACAACTCATTGCCCAGCCCCCACCACTGCCCTGGGTTATCTTCCCGGGTTCCTTCTTCTATCTGATGATGCAAGAGTCCTTCCTCCAGGAAGCCACGCACTCGTCACATGAGAATAGATACAGGTCACCAGCCCAGAGGAGGGAGGTGGTGGTGGGGGGGGTGGCCGGGGGAAGGGTGCAGAAAGAATTCCCTTGCCTGGACCCCAGAGCCTTAGGTGGTGTCTCCCCACTCCCTGCAGCCAACACAGGGGTCCTGGGACGCCTGCACAGGCGCAAATGGGATCATGACTTGGTTACCAGTCTCCCCAGAGCATAATCCCTTGTGCTGGGGGCCCTGGCACGTGGGCTCTCTGCCAGGCAGCCCAAAGCAGGGCCAGGAAGGACACGGTGCCTCCTCTTCCCAGTAGGACCAGCCAGACCTGGCTCCAGCCCACGCTGCCGCTTAGATCTCTGGCTCTGGGACAGACCGCCCACTGGCTGTTGGAGAGAGCCATGCTAGCGGCCAGGGACACAGGAACCTTAGCCGCTGCCCCACCAGAACCTGCGCCCTGGGGGTGAGTTCTCTGGGGGCCTTGGGGGAGCTGAGCTGGTTTTTCCTGGGTTGCTTTGTAAAAGAGGCCCCAGCTGCCACCCAGCACAACCAGCCGCAATGAGGAAGCAGCCACACAGACACACAGACGCCTGGCCCTCAGAGCTCCTGGCTCCCCGCTGCTCTCAGAGGCCCCACTTGGAGCTGCACACGCAAGCAGCCCGCCTTCTGCTTCCAGGCTGCAAGGAGCCCGCACTTCCTACTAAGACCACTCAGTCCACCATTCGTATGTTGTGGGCACATTTGGCCAGGCAGCACTTCTGCTGATTTCTAGGGGGGTTTCCAGGACCAAAAGGAAGAGGTTCTGTCTTGCCGAGAACATGGTCCAAGACAACCACCCGTAGCTGGCTCCCCACCTGGCCTGCCTGCTCCTGCCTGCTCCTGCCAGCACAGCTCAGTGCCGGGTCCCAGGACAGGCTATCTCTCCTCAGACCCTCGTCCTTCGGAGGGAGCTGGTGAAGGTGTGGAAGCTTCCATCAGGTGTGGGCAGGATCGCAGGACCTTATTCTGAGACGCCAAGGTCCGCTCCAGCTCTGCGTGCAGGGAAGAACGGGGAAACAGATGAACTGTATCAGGGTCCTGCTAAGCACACCCCAGCTGCTGGCTCAGAGGCCACACTGCAATTGGCACCCTGTGATTTGCTCATTTGTATGCATTTCTCCTGTCATCAGAAGGCAGTGTAGAAGGTGTGACATGCAGGCTGTTGAGGTGTTTTTTAGAAAACTCTACCTTTATTCAGGTTTTTTTCTTTTGTGACTGTAATAACACCACAATAAAAACAAATTTCAGACCGTAAAACAGCAAAATGAGACCACTGTGATTAGCATTTTTCAGCCCTTTCTGGCTTGCGTACAACAGGGGTCTTTACATAGTGATAATCAAAGCAGCTCTCCACAGGGTGCGGGAATTTCCTAGCTGCGGATTCTTGCCCAAGAGAGCTTCACTCTCCCCCCATCCTGTGACCTCCAGCTTCGCTCTCTCCCCATCCTGTGGCTCCAGCAAGGCAAATGCTAACTAGATGAGCTATGACCTTTCTTCGCTCAGGGTCTGCTTGTCCCCAAACACAAAGATGAGCCCCCAGAGGGGAACACCAGCCCTCATCCGAGTGTGCTCACCATCCCGGTAAGATGTGTGGGGCTCCTGGGGGAGGCAGGAGCAGCACCTGCCCATCAGAGCGGTCCACGCACTCCGGGGCACAGTCCCACCTGCACTGTCCTCAGAAGGAAGCCGAGAACTCTGACAGGCCTCAGGCCTCTTCCTTCCTCTGCCGGGTGACAGCTTCGAGGTGAGAAGGAAGTCTTGGTCAGGGCTCCCACCTTGTGGCGGGTGGGCTGGGTTAGTGAGATCAGCCCTTCAGCCATGGAAACGGAGGAGGGACGGGGAGGGGCTCAGGGAGAATTGTCATGAGAAAGATAGGTTTGAGTTCATGGCACAAACCAACCCCTGGCGGGGACAAGGTGAGTGGAAGGCTGGGCTTGCCATTCCCATCTTAGGGAGGCAGGAGGAAGAAGTCTCTTCCAGACGTTGCCACATCGTGGCACAGGCAGGAAATGCCGATGTTTGCCCAGTGCCCTGGGTCAGGGCACAGAGCCGTCAGTGGTCAGAGGCCAGGGGCACCCACTGCCCCAGGACTTGTCCCAGTTACCCTGGGACTGAGACAACAGTATTCCCTCAAAGCTTCAGCCCATTCTAGGCACACCGACCGGGAAGCTCTGGGAGAGAGGATGGGGGAAATGGCCTTCTCCTTCTGACAAACCCTCCCAGGTGGCCACTGGCTTCATAAGCATTTCTGCTTTCGTGTTTCAATTTAAATTTTATAATTTTTTTGTTAATCCTCACCAAGGGTATTTTCCCATTGATTTTTAGAGAGAGTGGAAGGGAGGGGGAGAGTACCAGCGATGTAAGAGAGACACATCAATTGGTGGCCTCTCGCATACCCCCATCCTCGCCCCCCTGCCCCCCGTCCTAGGGCTGGGGATCAAGCCTGCAACCGAGCAACGTGCCCTTGATGGGAATTGAACCCAAGATTCTCCAGTCCTCGGGGCCCACACTCTAGCCACTGAGCCAAACCAGCTATGGCATGTTTCTGATTTTAGAAGCCCACAGTTGGCCCTGTAGCAGGTAAAATTCGGCGATGCCCAGGTGAATACACCTGCGCGTTCAGTCAGTGGAGCTGCAGGCACACTTCCCAGGCAGACACCCTATCTGCTGGCAATGGCTGCGGATGAAGCAGAAGTGATAGCCTGAGGAGAATGCCACAGCTCGGGCCAGATATCCGCTATGCCAGTCTTGTCAAGGGTTCCTGTTTCCTGGCCGACGTGGAGACTGATATTTTTGCTTTTACAAAGGCAGAACCGCCAACACAGCGGTGGTTCTTCTGATGCTTCCTGCTTGGGTTTGCCCATCCCAGGCGCCTGGAGGGGGGAAGGAGGGCAGGACATCTGCTCACCCCCCTGGGCACCGTGGCCGGCTGGGAGCTTAGGTCCCCTGCAGGCAGCAACATTACCCAAAGCTGCTCACTTCAGCAGTAGCTTCCCGGGGTCAGTTTTGGGGCTGGTGCTGCTCTGGACACAGACTTGAATGGTTTAGGGCAGGATGTGGGTGCTGGAGACACAACAGACCCGGGTGCAAGATCGGGTGTCCTTAAGTCATTTAACCTCTCAGAGCCTCGGTTTCTTTCACTGTAAAATGGGGGTCCTAACGGTGACTGCCTGGAGATGATAGAGATAACAAGGAAGATACCTAGCACAGTGCCTTCATCATATGCACTTAAGAAATGTTAGCAATTATCACTGTTGGCTGAGGCCCCCCCCCCCCACATCTCCCTGCTGAGGGCAAAGCAAGGCAAAAATGAAACAGCCACTCTACCCCCAAAAGATTACTGTGGCCTAGTGAGCAGAGACTGAACTGTGCTGAGGTTGCCAAAGGCTAACCACACTCTTTGTTCTGTAGTCATCTCGTTGTCATTGCAGAGTTATCAACTTATTAGTGTGTGTGTGTGTGTGTTTTAAGTCAAAAGGACCCTATTCCTTAGACGTGAGCCCACTCCATACTTAGCCATTCTATAGCAGCTAGAATATGAAAAAGAAAACCTGTCTGGAAAAGCAACCCCCTAGCCTTACATTCAGGGCCACCATGATTTCAAGGACAAGGGAAGTTGAAAAGTTTGAGTCCACTATAAACTCTCTTAACCAACAGAATTGTCTCAAGGGCACCAAGGTGGAGCACCCGCCAGGAGCAAAAGGGAAACCGACGGGTCTAAATGTGTCCAAAGGAAACAAGATACTGGGTAATGTTATGTAAAAACTGGAAATCTAATTATCCGCAGTAAACACTAAATCAAAATGTTGGACCAAGAAAATGTTCTTAAAACCAGAAATTAGTGTACACACACACAATAAATTTAGAGCATGTTGAGTATTATATCATGAACATGTTTCAACCCAGAAGGGCTTTTTATAAAGCAGATTCAGCGAGGGCCTCACCATTCACATGAAAAAGAAGTCTCCAGTGTATTTCTGTTACTCATGTTGGACTTCAGTGGGATCACTCATTCTAGATCGCATATTGAAAAATACCTCTGCTGCCTTTTCATAGACTCTTCTGAAAACAGTCCCTGAGCACAAATATGCCAGGAAACACACACACTCACACACATTCACACACACTCATACATACACTCACACACTCACACTCTCATACACACATACACACACACTCACACACACGTTTACTCACACACACGTTTACTCACACTCTCACTCTCACACACACACACATACACACACTCATACACACACACTCACACTCTCACACTCACATACACACACACACACACAAACACACACTCACTCACACACGATGTGGTCACATTTAAGGGCATTTTCCCTGCGGAAAAGGAAGCCCAATCCCCAACCCTCATCTGAAGGATCCCGCTCTGGTGTGTCCACCGAAGTGTGTGTTGCCCTTCTCTCGTTGACACAGTAGCTCTTGGTAAATGTTGCATGAACTTTGACAATCCTGGTAGGGAAGGGAAGTGATTATAATAGTCCTGTCTTCTAATCCACAGCTCTGTGATGGCAGCCTGCCTAGGTTCGGGGTTCAGAGATGCGGCGCTGACACAGTGGGGGTGCAGACAAACGACCCTTTCCCTTTCGTTGCAGCAAGGCGGCGACGGCTGCCTGCGGAGAGGGTGGGCTCGGCCTTCCCCGCGGCCCGGCTGCTGGTCGGCCACCCCGTCAGGCCCCGGAGCTGCGGCTCCTGGAGCTGCACCCAGGAGGGGGCTGCGGAGCCCCGCAGGGTCCGGGGGGGGCGGCCGGGCCACGTGACGCGGCTGCGGCGTTTACAGGGGAAGCAGCCCATCCTCCCGCGCTACCAGGGCCCCTCCGCCCGCCCGCCCGCTCCGTTAATCCGACATCCAATCCGAAGCCCGAGGCGCCGCACTCCGGGCGGCTGTGGGGAGGGGCGGCTTCGGAGGCCCCGCCGGCGTGGAGATGCAAACGCACTCAGCGCTGGGGACCGGTGTCCGCGGCTCGGGCGGGCAGGCCGGGGCCGCCCTCTGGGCCGTGGGAGGGGGTTGGGGTGAAGGGAGGCTCAGGCTCTCTTAGGCGATGGAAGGACCGGCCAGGGGGTGTGGCGTGCGTGTGGCCTGGCGCGCCTTTAGGAAGCGCTGGGTATTCCGGGAGGCCCGGCCCTGGGGAAGGTAAACCAGCTCCAGCCCTGGCTTCTGGAGCAACAGATCGGAGAGTCTGGTTTCCTAGAGCAGCGGGGGGTGGACAGAAAACAGGGCCCCCTGCCCGGACTGGTGCCTGGCTCTCCCCAAACGCGGCCTGGCTGCAGCCACTGCCAGGGTCTCCCGGATTCCCCAGGGCGCGGCGGCGGCGGGGAACTGTGGGGTCCCCAGCACCTGAGAACCTACGCTGGAGGCACACTTCAAGGATGACCACTGAGCAAGACTCATTCATTATTTTTTTCAAGAGTAGTGTCTTAATCTGAAAAAAAGAAGCACTGGCTCTTTTCAAAATGGGAAACGGGGGTTCAAACCAATTAGCTGCAGGCCCCTTGGCACCTCACCCAGCCTTCTTAGGTCTGTTTTCTCATCCATAAAATGGGGTTAATAATACTGACCTCTTACGGTTGTTGTAAGAATAAATGGTTCAATAAACAATTTACATACGAATTCTTGTACATATGCCACAAAAGGACTGGAAGGATGTATAATCTACAACAAACTGTTACCAGCAGGTTCCTTCTGGAGAGTGAGAGATGACAAGAACTGGCATGTTTTATTCCAAACACTTTAGTACTGTTTCTATGTCTTTTATGTTGAAAACACACTTATACCTAATACAAGGACTGCTTCATGGTATACTAGGATGTTAATTTTTAACTGAGATCTTAATTTTAACTTAATGTTCCTTTAGAGCAGCTGTTCTCAACCTGTGGGTCGTGAACCCTTTGGGGGTCGAACAACCCTTTCACAGGGGTCGCCTAAGACCATCGGAAAATGCAGATATTTCCATCATGATGCATAACAGTAGCAAAATTTCATGGTTGGGGGTCACCACCACATGAGGAACTGTATGCAAGGGATGCAGCCTTAGGAAGGTTGAGAACCACTGCTTTAAAGTTTCTGGTTCAAGGTTGAAGACTGAGTGCATGCAGGGTAGTTGTTTGGTTTCACACTATTATGATAAACTTTTCATATGGCCACTTCTTCTTCACCCAAAACTCTAATCATAATACAAAGCATATCCTATCTAATAAATAGGAAATATGCTAATTGATCCTCACGCCACCACAAAGATGGTGGCACTCACAGCCACAAGATGGCAGCTCCCAGTCTCCTCAACTCCCCACCTGTCCAAAGCCGGCTCGAGGTGCAGGCAAACCTTGGATGGCAGCTGCCCAACCGCTCAGGGTAACCAGGGCCGGCCAAGGCTTGAGATGCCAGCAGTGGCAGCAGCAGAGGTGTGATGGGTCGTCGCCTTCCCCTAATCGCCGGGTTGCCTCCCACCCCGGAGGGCTTCTGGATTGTGAGAGGGGACAGGCCAGGCTGAGGGACCCCCCTCGCCCCATCCAGTGCATGAATTTTCATGCACCAGGCCTCTAGTATTAACATAAAACTTGAGCAAATCATTAACCTTTTATAAATGGGCAGACAAGATCAAGACACAAGATCCAGCTGGTTATTAAGGCAAGCATCCAGACTGTTACCAAAAGAACATGCCTGTGGTACCTAACATGCCTATGTTTCAGGGCACAGAAACAGATGGGAAGCTACCCAATTTCATGACACTACCATAATGCTGAGACTAAAACTGGATACAGGCAATCAAAGGAAAAAACTATAGGCCCATATTTTCTATGTCATAAATGCAAATGATCTTCATTGTTTGTCATATGAATCTAGCAATATTTCTTTAAAAAGCTGTATGTCTCAGGGTCACCCCCTGTGCATGGCTGTCAAGGTTGTGCACTGCCCAATCTGCTGCCAGGTGGATACATTGTTTAGTGAAGTGAGCAACCTGCAAATTTATATGCCAGACCAAATAGGGTTTATTCCAGCAATAGAACCCTAGTTCAAGATGAGAAAATCTTGTTGTATAATTTATTACATTAACAGTTTACAGAAGAAAAAAAACATAACCATCTTAACATATTTGAGAGAAGCATTTGTTAAAACTTAACACTATTTCTGCTTAAAGAGAATAAAAACATATATTCCTAGAAATTAAAAAAGCAACAAATTATCTTAACTTCAATAAATCTACAATTAACATATTATTCAATGGTAAAGTGTTAAATGTATTCACATTAAATTTAAAATATGGTTAAAGCCCTGGCCAATTTGGCTCAGTGGATAGAGCGTTGGCCTTCGGACTGAAAGGTCCCAGGTTCGATTCTTTGGTTTCAGACACATCCCCAGTGGGGAGTGTGCAGGAGGCAGCTGATCAATGTTTCTCTCTCATCGATGTTTCTAACTTTCTATTCCTCTCCCTTCCTCTCTGTAAAGAATCAATATAATATCTTTAAAAAATATGGGTAGAATCTATGACAAAGAAGAGGAACTAGGAATAGCCAACAAATATGTAAAAAGACACTTTACCTCACTAGGAACCAGGGTCATATGGACATTGAGATGCCAATTTTTGTGCATTGGATTGGCACAAATGAAAGCTAATAGCAAATGCTGTGAGAGTGTGAGCAGACTCTCTCAAAATGTATGGGGAGAGTATGAAGAGGAACATTTTTGGAGGACAATTTGACAATATCTATTAATATTTTAAATGCACCTATTTTTCAACTTTTGCAATTCCATGTCTAGATATTCTCTAGAGAAATATTCACACCTGTATTGTGTACATACATGGTTTTGCATTGTGGAGTTGTTTGGAATAGCAGAAATCGGGACCACCCTGCCAGGATTAGATTTGTCCCCATCACATTTGCTATAGCAAAAGAAGTGCCAGCCCATAGTGGTGAGGGATAAGGGTAAGGGGTGGGGGTGGGAAATCAGGTGGAGGAGAGCTATGGGGGAAATAAGAGGACCATGTGTAACAATGTGAGTAATAAAGATTTATTTAAAAAAAAAAGTATCAGCCCAGCCAGCCTGTCTTAGTGGGTGAGCATTTACCTATGAACCAGGAGGTCACGGTTTGATTCCCAATCAGGGCACATGCCTAGATGCAGGCTCAATCCCCAGTAGGGGCTGTACAGGAGGCAGCCAATCGATGATTCCTCATGGATGTTTCTATCTCTCCCTTCCTCTCTGAAATCAATAAAAAACATATTTTTTTTGAAGTGTTGGAAAAAGGAGCTTTGGAGTTACAGACCCTATAACCTTATAATTTCTAATTCATTAGACAGCCTCTCTAAAAAGATCACCAAGTTCCCTGCTATAGTGTAGGGAAGAGGGTGTACGAAGACTGATTGTGTTTTAAGGGTTTAAAAAGAGAAGTAGCTAGACACCCTCCCCCACTCCTCCAGATGGGTCCTGAGGGGTGGAAAGGATGCAGAAGTGGGTGCTAGAACTTGTCCTGCCTGGCCTTCCTGAGCAGACTGAGAGCTGGGAAGCAGCTCTGTCTGTGCTCTGAAGGAACTGGGTGTCAGGAGCAGGTGCCTCCAGCCAAGCTCAGCCCTGAGGAACTGACATTTTCCTCCCAAGAACAAGGGCGGCTAGCCTGTGCTGGGTCTCCGTCAGTACATTCCACATCACCTTTGGGTCATCTGTTGACCTTCGTGGTAGTAAGTCCTTATTGCTAATGAGTCTCAAGTTCTCTGCCAACTTTGGCACAAAGGCACCAACCACTATTCCCTCTTTGACTCTAAGGGAGAGCTTCCACAGGGACTTCCTGCTGGTAGGCACGTGGGCACTGGAGCTGAGGAAATAAGGAAAAGTGCCAAAGTGCCTCAAGGTTGTGGAATGGGAGCTACTGCTTTTGTAACTACTGGTCAACCAGCAAGGATGTGATTATTACTGTTTGGCCTTTGAACAACAGTGGCTGTCAACAGTTTATAAAGTCCTACCCCCTCTCATCCAGGTGCACTGCTTGGCACAATTCAGGTGTCAGTAAAGGTCGCTTTAATGCTGCCGGCACCCCTTTCTCCCCCTCCTAGCTAGAAGTTTATGGTAGTCCAGAACTGATGTCTCCTGGTCATAAAATCAGACATACAATGTTTTCCTCTCCCAAACCTGCCTTGAAGTGGGCGCTGTTTTATTGTCCAAATCCTTCTCTTTCAACCTTCTAATGCTTGATGATTCAGACACGCCCCTAAACATTGAGCATCCTGCCAAGATGTTCTGGTGACCTTCTTATTGATTGGGTGGGAGGTTATAAGTACTTCATGCTCTCCACCCTGACTTTTTAAAACGCCGGAAAAAAGCTTCCTTTATCAAAGCCCAGCAAGTTCGCCTGTTTACAAACTCAGCGAATTTACAAACTGCAGCAAAGCTGTCATCTTAACTCCAACCCATTGACCTCCACTTCCAAAGAGAACACACGCATATGTCAGGGTACCTACTTCTGAGCCAGTGAAGGCAGAGCTCGAGAGACCGAGGAAGTAGAGGCAGAATATAACGCAATGTGGGGAGGAGAGGCTCTGCCTAGCTGTTTTGGGACATGGGTCAGCTGGGTGGAAAGTGTGATCCCATCCCAGTGCCCTCCTTCCCCAGCACTCAGCAGGGAGCATGAATGAGGGTGAGCATTCAAACCCGGAACCTGACACCTCCAAACACCACCAGCAACAAGGGGGCCACCTACATGACTGAAACCACAGCTGGCCAAGGGTTTCAAAACAGCAGGTCCCGAGGACTTCTCTGTACACAGGCCAAGCATCCACTCAGCTTTCTAGTGCTGTGTGCGCTCTCAGGCCAAAGGTCCTCGTGGCTGCTTCCTCCCTCTGCCTGCTTCCTGGCTCCCATCACAAATGGCTTACTTTATCAGCCTGGCGCCTCCTTATCAGCTCACACACAAGCTCAAAAGGGCTCTCCCTCCACATTTTGCTTAGAAGCACCTAAAATTCTTAAGTAGACTATGGTTTTGTTTTGTTTTTGCTTATTTGTCTATTTGGTGTTTGTTTGTTTGTTTTCTGGATTTCTTTTACTGTCAGTCTTAGGGGCTGTGTGTGCTGAAAAGGCCTCGCCTTGCCCTCACCAGTGGGTTCAGTGGTTACGCACTGAACTGAATTTCAGGTTTGATCTCTGCTCCCCCACTCCCTCCCCCGCTCCCACCCGAGTGTGGGAGGTAACCGGTTGATGTCTCTCTCTCACATCGATGTTCTCTCCCCACCCCACACCTCCCTCCTCCATTCCACTCTGAAGAGCAATGGAAAAAATATCCTCAGGTGAGGATTAACAAAACAAAGAAAGGGTCTTGCCAGACACACACCAGCAATTCTATTTCTGGGCATATAAGAGAATTAGAACAAGGGTCTCAAAAAGGTATTGTACACAGCTTGATTCACAATAGCTAACCCTTGGAAGCAACAAGTGTCCACTGACAGATAAATGCACAAACAAAATGGAATATCATCTAGCCTTTGAGAGGAAGGAAATTCTGATATATGCTACAGCATGGATGAGCCTCGAGGAGATAACGCTAAGTGAAATAAGCCAGTCACGAAAAGGCAAATACTGCAGGATTCCATGGAAATGAGATATTTAGAGTGCTCAGATTCAGAGACAGAGAGCAGAATGGCAGTTGTGTGAGGCAGTGGGGAGAGGGGTGGGAGTGGTTTTATGGGTATCGGTTCAGTTTTGCAAGATGAACAGGCTTCTGGAGATGGATTGTAGTGAAGATTGCACAACAATGTAAATATACTGAACATCAACCACTGAACTGTTAATATAGATTTTATGTTCTGTGAGTGTGTGTGTGTGTGTGTGTGTGTGTGTGTGTGTGTGTTTTGGTGGGGGGGAGGTAAGGGGTATAATACATATAGCCTCACCCTATTTTCCATATTTGGTGGCAATTGTAATAAAATGTCTTTTCAATAAAACAAACTATAAAAGTGCACATTAAGCGCACGTGCACTCGAGCGCGCACGCGCGTGCACACACACATACACACACACACACACCAGACACTGACCACCACCTCACATCAATCTACTCTGAGGTGCTAAGAATCCCCTCGATTTGTTAAAAATATAGTTTTAATAAATGAATACACCTTTAATATATATAGAGAGAGATTCCAGGTTTTGCCCAAACCCACTGAGATTCCACTTCAGTGGGGCTGGGTACCAGGAACCTGTCTTTTTACGGTGTTCCCGTAGAGAGTTCTGCCTGCCCCCGTCAGGCCTTTATCCGGACTATTCTAAAAGTAGAAGAATAATCGCTTAGCAATTTCCTCAGTCGTCCTTCTGGGTTAATTGGCACACGCTTGTCAAGCAGGTGGGACACACACTACGACAGATGCTAGGAAAACAGAGGAGGAATGATAATATTTATTGAGTCCCCAGTCTCTGTCAGGCACGGTGCTGACTGCTGACCGTGGGTGACCTTGTTTAATCTTCACAGCATTCCAGGAGGTGGATGCTCTTAATGCAGCCATTTCACTGGTGAGAAAACCAAGTCACAGAGAAGGGAAGCACAGTAACTTTAAAAATCCTCATAGCTTGAAAACAGAGCCTATACCCTTTCACCACCATGAACCAGTTGCTGCCTTCAGGGAGCCTTGTGAAGTGGGGGTACATTGAGATGAGCGTAATAAGAGGCAGAATGAAACAGGTGCCAAATTGAGATATAAAGACAGGTGCTGGGGAAAGAGTCATATTTGGGAAGATGTAGAGATTTTTCACGTTTTTGCTAAGCAGCTAAAAGCGGGTGAAATTCCCCAGCAAATCCTTGAAGGGAGCCACAAAGAATCAGCCAGCGTCAACCCACCTGCTGGAACAAGGTCCACAGAGTTTGTTCTAAAACAGGCCTGTCTTTAAGACCTGGCCTTAGAAGCTGAACCCCAAAACCAAAGAAGACTGGTTC